>JAZHYW010022542.1:0-39295 GCA_037355805.1 Ixodes ricinus
CGCTGCGGCGCAGCGATACCAGGTGCGTTCTAAGTGCCCTTCCCGCATGCTTTTCAATGGGCGGAAGGCGAACAAAAAGAGTTCGCAAATAAGGACTTAACGCAGAATGCCGCATTTCTCCAGCGCCTCATAATTTGACGAGCCTTGCACGAAAAGCATGTTTTTTGGCCATCCCGCGTCCTGTTTTTTTTATCCGTAACATGGGTCTAAAGTATCAAACTGCCAAAAATTGTTTCACTATAGAGTTGCGTAGTTTTTTTTATAAATAAATTAGAAATACGAGGCCCAATTGAAAGTTCCCGCCAGTGCAGAGAGAGAAGTGTCACGTAACAGTGTACCGCAAGGTATCGGGGCGGTCTGAAGGGAGAGCATCGACCTACGTCACTAAAAGTGGGTTCACCGGAAGTCACGTGAGTTTCACTCCTCGTGTTCTCCGCGACCTTGTTTAAGACTTTGTTTTTATTTTTATACTGCTCTCCCTACGAGCGATCGTAGAAAACTAAGCTTCAGTTCCACTAGCTCTTTATCGCTGCACCGTTCGTAAGATAGCGTGCTGTACAAGTTGAGGACGAAGAGTCAGTGGATCGACGTGATGGAGGCTGGTGAATGATGAAAGCGTTGCGAGTACAAGCCAGTGTACGAGTGCCTGCCGTCAGTCCGATTCTACAGAGCTATACTGGGCACAAAACACGCTATCAAGTTTTTAAAAGAAAAATTAGAACGCTCGCAGAAATTAGGATTGCTAGCATACGACACGTCCGATCGCATTGCTGAAGGTTCAGACACCGAGGTCGTTGAAACATCGGATACACTCCAGGCTGAAGATGCCTTCCGTCCAAAGAATACGAACTGGTGAGTGTACCAAGTACAAGTAAACGTCGGGAATAAAGTACGTGTTTTGTCTAGAACATGAGTAGAACTTGTTTACTAGGTGCACATGCAGCCGATGCGTCGTGATGCCTGAATTCAAGATTCTTGAGTGCCGCTGCTGCAGGAGATGGGCAGGAAACTTACAGACCTGCAGCCGATAGGTTGCATAACATTACACGAAGAATTCCCACTCGTTTTCTTGAATATAACAATGCTCAAGATTGCAAACTTCGAACTTCACGACAGGAAGTTTCCAATGTACAGGGATATTCACAAGTTAGTCTAGTTCAGGCTGGAGTTGAAAGAAAATCACCGCGCAGGAATTCCCTTGACATTTTCAATTTGTTGTAATTTTGGGAAATACCGGTACACGGTGTACCGGCGGTTCGTACGCTGGGTGAAAGGCAGGCTGGGCAGAGGGACGAGATTTGTTCTGCCTTCTTGTGTCGTCAATAAAATCCGCGACGCCTTCTCCAGCGAACAGACAGCCGGGTTCCAGTATGAGAGGTGCCCAAGATGAGTCAGTTTTGGTTCGTCCTATTAAAACCGCGGATGAGAAAATGCAGGCATCCTCGACCGTGGTTTTCAAGTCTTAACACATTTCCTTCATCGCGGATCTCCATCGTAGGCTGTAGAAAATAATAGTGAACTGAAATACCACTTTATCCATACAGTCAACATTCATTTATGCCTACATTTCCGAGCGCCAAACACAGATCGATGTGTTTAAAGTTACCCAAAAAATCCGGCATATTGTGTACCCCCAGGGAAGGAAACACCAAAAGAAACAACACGCAAGTGTCCCTAGTCGTTTCTTTTTTTGTATTCAAAGTTTGTATGTGACACCATGTCAAATGAAACAGCCCGATTTCACGACATCCTTCCATAATGGACTCCACAGGCTCCCGCTGACGAAACTCGCCAGCATGGGAATCCCAGGGCCCTCTCCTTCCTTCGTAGTCTGGCTTCATCCTGGAAAGACAACACCGTTTTACAATCACTAACATCCCAAGGCTCGCGACATAAGCCCTTATGTATAGGCGGCAACGTCTTCTGTATGGGCTGTACTTAAAACTGCAAGTAAATATATAACTACCTGTCTATCTATCTACACTTTGCTCTTTGCAAACCATGATTTATGGGCTGATATTAGGTCGGCTTTCATAGGTCTCGGTTCCACCATTGCTGTCATGGGTGGGAGTGGTGGAATCGCTGATGTGTTGGCGTCCGCTAACGCTTCCTTGAAAGTTGGCATACAGCGCTGCCTCTCCAACGCCTTCTTATAGCTTGTGGGGTCTTGTCAGCCCCCCTTCGTCGACAACCGGACGCCGGCGCCTGAGGACTCGTTTTCGGATGCCGCCGTGGCGAAGGCGGCGCCTCTGAAGCTTGGTGCCCGAGTACCTCCTCCCTCGGGACCCATCTGGAAGACGTTGGCGGTGCCGGCGGTGGACATCATAGGACCCCCTCCCGGACAGCGTCGGCGCCCGAGGCCCTGCACGTGCTGCGCGGCAGAGCCGGATGGGAGCTCCAGCGAGAGACCGCCCACGATGGGAGACAGGAGGCTCCCGCCTGTCTGGTGCGCGGTGACGGCGGGGACAACGGGGAAAGCTCGGACGACGGGAAATAGGAAAGGGACTCTGGCGCGGGGAACGGGCCACGAGGGACGTTCGCGGTGGTGGCGGCCGCGACGTCGGCTCGGACGACGGCCCGGTGACATGGTCCGGACTTAGACCCCGGATTTGACCCTCGACGGCAGCGTCCCCAGGATGCGGTGTGCACTAGCACCGCAGGGACGATTGGCAAGCAGCAGACAGTGGCGGCGCACCCCTTCCAGGCTTCCTCGATCACCTATCCCGATCCCGAAACCCCCCGCAGAATGTGAGTGGAATAAACCCCTTCTGCCGAGAGCTATGCGTTTGCTGTGTCACGTTTATCCGGAGACAGGGCCCGGGGAATCGGACGAGAACCCTACAAGCTGTCCTGAGGGAACCGCAGTCAGCCACCGGTCCATTTCTTGTATGTCTCTCGGAAATGCATGCAGTGTGATCTCTCTTCAGTTTGCTGAAATACCGGGACAGTCCCCCACACAGCACCTTCTAGGCATTGTAGTTGATCACGTCGATTCACTGACTCCTCTTCTTCTGCCTTTACAGGAACATTAAGCGATGAAAAGCAAATAAAAGAAACCTTGTCTGCTCGGATCGCTCGTGGAAATGCAGAGAATAACAAAATATTAAAAAAAATATTACACGCGCTTGCGGTAAGCACGAGGAGGGATACAACTCACGTGACTTCCGGCGGTGCCTCCTTCTGACCGCCCCGACACCTTGCGGTACACTGTCACATCACAGTGCACTGGCGGGAACTTTGAATTGGGCCTCGTATTTCTATTTTTATAGAAAAAATCAGCAGAACCCATCCTTTGGGAATGATTATCTACGTTAATGCGAATAGCATCAAACGGTGCGGAGTTATGCGCGTTCGTCAGGTGGCCGGCACACTCTAGATACGCCAGCCCACTCTTGAGGCGATTCTAAATTTGTTGACACTTTCACAGCCCTGCGCACGATCTCCGCAGCCCAGCACGTGCGTTTGTGTCACTTAGGAAGGCGAGCAAAGCACGCGCCATACGCACAAACACTCAAAATGGTACCGACCAGACTTTCTGGCGTCTCAGCTAGTCTCAACCAACGGTATTTAAACGGTTGTTTATATCTTTACCATAAGACGCGCTTTACAGCGCTGTCACAGCTACTGGTGCGCGCGCGTTCCATGCACGAGGGCTCATTCCGCTCTCGTGAGGTTGAGCACGGCCGCTACATCACCCTCTCCCGAGCGCGGGAGAGGGTGAGCTAGCGGCCGTGCTCAGCCTCACGAGAGCGGAATGAGCCCTCGTGCATGGAACGCGCGCGCACCGGTAGCTGTGACAGCGCTGTAAAGCGCGTCCTATGGTAAAGATATAAACAACCGTTTAGAGTGCGTTGAATGACAATGGCTGTTCGAAATGCCGATTTGGTCGCTCGACCGGTTAGAGACTACTTTATTGAGAGCATGTGTTATTTAAGAGAAGTCATAAAGTTGCAGAGTGAACCGCCGGAATGGCTGCCTGTACTAGACAATCTTGTTAACTTGAAACCATTTTAGGGCCTGATGTGTAGTGATTGAATGTATCTGTATCATGCGTCAAACAGAAAAAAAAAAAAGCCTTCATAGCTCTGTGGTTAGCGCGTCTGCCTGCTGATCAAAGGGTCAACGGTTCGAATCCCAGCCGGCGCCGGTCTTTTTTATTTATTTATCGACCCGCGGCGTAAGAGGTTAGATAGCCAGATAGATAGATAGATAGATACATAGACGAAAAGTGCGTGAAGTATCCAAAGAATGCTATTCGCATTAAAAAAAAAACAACTACGCAGCTCTATAGTGAAACAATTTTTTTGTATTGTCCTGATATGTTATTTTAACGCCTAGCATAAAAAAAAATTTTTTTGCGTGCCAGAGGCTTTTTAAGAACAGTGGCCCTATGTTGCGCTTTTTGACTCCCACGGCGTCTAGAGAGAACGAAGAGACGTCAACAACGCAGCAAACGCAGGTTGGATGTTGATTGGTGAGAGTCGCTAATCACGAATTTCCGCAGAAGAAAAAAAAGTTCACTTTTTTCTTTGTTTTCTTCTTCCGAAATTCGTCATCAGCGACTCTCACCAATCAACGTCTAATCTGCGTTTGCTGCGTCGTTGACGTCACTTCCTTCTCCCTAGTCGCCGTGGGAGTCGAAAAAGCGCAACATAGGGCCCCAGTATTGTACAAGAAATAGCCTTGCCACATTAACGGTGTCTTTTGCGCACATCACTGTGCAAGGTTTTCAGATCTGCCTGAACAGGGAGTAGTTTTAAAATGGGTCTATTGCAAGTATCTCGTACTCAGAAAAGGCTGTAGGAAGTGCTCGGTCAATATTCAAAGGTCGAATTAGGAACCGGTTCGAACCGGTTCGCGCTTATTAAAACCGGTAACCGGAGTGATATTGTGTCCGCTACCCTAAGCTAGAGTGCCTTCATGTGCGCTTCGCACATGAAGGCTCCCTACCCTAAACCGGAACCGAACAGGAACAAAATACAATGCTACTGAACCCGAACGAAACCGAAATAATGACCGGTTCGACACCCTGGCTTTAGCACAGCTTCATTGTCTGACTGCAACCGCACCGACCCAGGTTAAAGCCCCGCTGGAGTTCGAACTTTGTATATAAACTTTATGTATGACCTTAAACTTCGTGTAACGCCCCCAGCGTGCCACTCGTTCGTGACGCTCGTTCCTGACGCTCGTCCATGACGCTCGTTCATGACGATTATCTCAAAGGAAACGACCCATAAAACACATATTGTGCTAAATCTAAAAGAGTGAACACAATGAATCACGCTTTGCGTTTCTTTTGCTGTCGGAGGCTACAGTGTGAAAATACATACCGCCATGAGCCCAAAAGGTCACACCAGGAACGCGTACTTAATGTTTACGGTAGCGTGGGGCAAGCAACAAAAAGCCAAGCCCACCCTCCCACACACAAAGAAAAAGGCCTATGTATACTTACACCTTTCGTTACCGAAGTTGAGAAGGCATGGTGATTTAGGCGCGCTTGTCCTTTCGTCATCTCCGCTAGAGTAAAAAATAAGAGAGCCTTTGGTTCTGCCACTAGATCACCCTGACTTCTGAAAGGGGTTTCTTGCGGTTTACAGCAGCTGGCGCTGATGACACGTGCTGCATTGCCGCTGGGGTGTTACCTCATACATCGCGAGCGCTTTTAAGGAGTGCTTTACGTTACTGAAAGTTTCCCAGGTCATTCCACTAGTGATTTTCGCGTCATTAAGAAGAACAGAGCACTGAAAGTTTCGCGGGTCATTCCACTATACCGATTTTCGCGTCATTAAAAGGAAGGGAAAGAGCTCTGTATAGTATCGGGCAAACCATATAGGCTCGAATGCCAGCAATAAATTTCGCCAGTCGCAGAGATTGCGTCCTAGCAAGACCGTTATGTCTCATGGAGTGTGAACTGGGAATTCCCTTGGAAGCGAAAAGTGAAACCTCTTCGTGTTTTTATGCGCGGGTCTTTGAATACCCAAATACGTTAAATAGTTTTCGTGATTATAAAGCGATAAACGAAAATAAACCGACGAGATTTCGAGTAAAGAGCACCGAAGCGCGAGTGGCCTTGCCCCAGTTCGCGTAAGAAACATTTGAGAGCGGACGCAGATTTAGCTCATTTGTCATCCTTGGCGCGTAACTGCTTCCATTCCGCGATAGTGAAAGAGAGAGAGAAAGAAAAAAAAGTGTCCTCTTGTTGCTTTTCTTTCGCGGAGTCTTCTACTCATAACTGCAGGGACGTCATTTCACTTTAATTTCATTGTTCTTGCGCATTCTGATGGAAAGCATTAGCGACTTCTTTTTTATTATAAAAAGTACCCACCCTTTCCCACATAGGAGCGCGCGCGCGAATAAAAATATACGTGATTGCAGTCTTCTTTTTCTGCCTCTTTGTCGCGGTTGAAGGTCACCCGCTGAATTTAGTTATATCAAACTTTGAATTCGTGGTTCTCTGCAGCGCCTGCATTGCTAAGATTGATTTGAAATAGCGAATTTATTGGCAAGTTAAGATTCGAAGGGTTCGACTTCTTCTGGTCGGATTTTTCTCCAAATGACTGATTTATTGCACGAACCTTCGATATGCCTCGAATTTTACGCGTCTAATTCGGAGAGAGGCGAATTCGCTTTTAAACGTACTCTTGTTGTATGGTACTGACAAGCTTAAGAATGCAATGCGTTCCGAGTCCCGCGCATATTATTATTTCTCCATAGTTAATAGGATTAGCGGCATTAACCAGTAACGAGCGTGGAAGTACAAATCCCAAAGCACGTGTAAACATAAGCCACGACCTGCGCCTCTTAATCTCTACGTGACCATATATCGTGTATTATCTTTATTACAATACTATCTCAATGTAATGAAACCTTTGAGCCCTACTTTGGCATCCGTAATCTCTGTGCGCTAATTGGCGAGCCGCCAATTCGCTGGGCAGGTTATACCGGAATTACATTGTTGGGATGAGGTTTGGATCGCTCGCGGGCTTGCCGACACGAAGCTGCCGAGAGCAGCGCGTCTGGACATTAATATTACACATGCGTAATATTTAATGTAATACAACATTAAACGTTTTAGGGGGGCCTACAACACCGCGCTCCTCACATCAGCATGGTTGACATTCATGAATAGACCCTTTCCGGAAATGCAGTCTGGCCACTTGGATGACTATTATCGTCTAAGTGCAGACATAAGCTATGCTAGTGGCGGCCTTTTGATGGCTAATGAAGGAAGAATTTGAAGACAGGCACCGATGCGGAGCCTGAACATTTCAGACGTTAGTTCGCTGTATTGTTGTTCAATGTCTTCGTGACGAGCCTTATAAGCTTCTATGCGCTCCGCATTCGAGGATGTCATGTAAATCCTTGGAATGCTCGGCTTCGTCATGGCCCAGACAGCTCATGACAGAATGTGGTGAATTTTGTCGATAGTTTTACTCAACTAAACGCCGCGTACAGATCAGTGGTACAGACCGTGGAAAGTGAAACAAATCGAGAAATAACTGTACAGCGAAGAAAACCGTAATTTTCGTACGTCTGCCCTTGACGAATAGTTACACGATTTTAACCGCCATTGGAATACACAGATTTAGATTGATGTTCAAGCCACTTGATAGCACGGAATTTGTGAAAAGGTCTATTTTTCAAGCATCAAGGAGAGGGCTGAGAATGTAAGAACGCGCGCCGCACGCGCTCGCCTTCCCCGTATAAAAGATTCGAAATAAATGACCAAAATAAGGCGCGTTGACGAGCGCGCGTGCAAGATGCCGTTTGTTTTAGGCCGTTGTTTAGGCTTTGGCTTTGTAACAGTGCTGCAGACGCCAGCACGTGCGGTGCGTAGACCTACATTCTGTGTCTTCTGTGCATTCTTCTTGATGCTCGGGTAATTTAGCAAGAGGTCTATTAGAGCGATCTCATTAAGTGATCCACGCATGCGTGACGCCGCCATAACTGTATAGTTCACAGGAGGCAGCTCGTTCCGTCCCGTGCTCTTCTCGCGACAGACCCGTAGAGGGGTCGTCGCGTGTTTTATTTATCGTAACAACTCGATTCTCAGAGAAAGGCTACTAGCAGCAGCTCATTATGTTTCAACACGCATGGTTCACCATCACAAAGTTGACATTCCATCAAGTCGGACGAAACATTTCCCCGACTCTTTTATTCCTAGCACCTCAACAATGTGAAATCACCTTCCCGGAGCCACCGCCGAAATCCCTGATAGCACGCATTTTAGAACTGCCATAACTAACCCTTTTTTTTAGAGCGCAGCTCTTAGGCACCCATTTCCGGCTTGAGCGCCGTCGCCGTCGCCGTCGGCGTAACCGCGCGGTGCACTATGGGAAATGTCTCATAATGCAATGCACGGGACTCCTGACGCCACACTTGACGTCACGAGGGTCCCCGCGCGGTGCATTATGGGACATTTCCCAAAGTGCACCGCGCGGGGAGGAGGAGGAGGGAGGAGGAGGAGGACGAGCGGAGGGATGAGGAGGAGGGGAGGAGGGAAGAGGAGATGAGGAGGACAGGAGGAGAGGGTACGGATGATGAGGAGAGGCTTACCCTCCCCTCAGTACCCTCCCTCCTCCTCCTCTCTCAAGAAGCTGCGCTCTAATTCGGCGTTACAGGAACTAGGTGTTAGGGGCCGCCCACACTATACTTCGTTTCAGCTTGGGTCCAGACGCAGCCGATGCTACGAGCGCGAGCGTGTGGCCCTGAACAGTGCTTGCACTGCACGAGCGCGCGTGCTTGGCAGGGACGCTGAAAGCCCGGAGCTCGCGCTTGTAGCATCGCCTGCGTCTGGACCCAAGCTGAAACGAAGTATAGCGAGAAAACGCGCGCGGCGCGCCGATCGCGCTGAAAACGCGTTCCGCAAAATCGGTTGAGCGCGTGAAATCATGCGTTCGCTCGAATGCTTCAAGAGTGCGCGAGGCCTCCTGTGCTGTCACGTGACATTCGCCGCGATCGGCGTTCCACGCGCGTTTTCTCGCTAGTGTGGGCGGCCCCATAGAGTTATTATAATGTACGCTAGAGGTTCAACTGGCGCTAGTGTCTATGCGACTTCCGTGACGCAAATTGAAGCAGACAGCAACCAGTCTACTTTTGCGGTGCTCCTGTGCATTCCTATGGGAAAACGCACGTGCATATTGTCTCTTCGCCGGAAAAGAACACGGAACACTTTGGTTATCTGGGCAGTACCGAATAGCATGTACCTTGATTAACACTGTGAAAGTGTAATTGCTTTAGTTAGCGCATTTTTCTTAATCAGTGAACGATGTTTAACTTCGCTACATTTCAATCCCAAACGTGTGTTCCGCAGCAGGTGTGTAAAAACAAGCGACGATTCGAAGCAAAATTACAACCGAAAGGAATATAGAGTGTGTTCAAGGCTCGCCAGCATTCCGGTGACGCTTATATATTGATAATATGCCAGTCCTGTCACTATATGAAAATGACCCCGCCGTGCATGAGCGGATAAACACATTCAAAACGCAGAGAATAAAGTCCGTGGGCTATGGAAGGTGTCTCTTCGTATTGTTTTCTCTGCCGGGCAGCTTTTATCGGGCACTTGTTCTCAAAGATTTCGAGCGTGCGGGGGCTATTTTGAATGTAGAACGAGCAGCTTCGCTCAGAGCAGAAAGAATAAAGCGGTACTTCCTTATTTAAAATCGGAATAGATTACGTGGCCTTCAATTTATTTTGACACTACATGCACGTGCAGTTACTGATCCAGTGTTACTGCGTAGTTCTTGCCGTCTTTCTTAATTTCCAGATGTTCTTCGTTCGTTTGGCACGTATATCCCCCACGCTGAAAAGAGCCGACGTCGTGTTCGCGCTAACAGTGTCCGACAGTGCACAAAAATACACGTACCAAGCCGTTTTAGCGCCGTTTTTAATGCGATGAATTTGAAAGAAAAACGCCGTAACTGACCAATTATTTCGTCGGCCTGACTGAGAAATGTTCCAAGCTACCTAGTACGTACGAATTATTTGGGATATTTGCTCTTATGACCGAACGCAGGGAGAAAATGCACTCACTTTTTCCCATAGAAATGCATTACCGGAAGTCAATTTTGGACTGGTTGCTGTCTGCTTCAATTTGCGTCAGCACACTAGCGCCAGTTGAACCTCTAGCGTACATTATAATAACTCTATGGGCGGCACCTTTAGAGTAAGAGCCCTAACTACTGTATAATATTTTTGCCCATGCTGTCTTTTTTCTTTTTTTTACTTGTGTAGCTCATTTGTAACGCCCCTGTACCAGACTTGTACCGTACGCATTACAAGTAATCAAATTACTTGTAATCGATTACTTTTTGGAGTAATTTTGTAATCAGTTGATTACTTTAATTAGGCAGTAATCACAAGAGTAATCTGATTACTTTTTGAAGTAATAAAATTACTTGTAACCGTTACAATTTTTCCACGGACCCCCCCCCCCCCCCCCCGGGCAGACGCCTTTTTTTATGAAATGACAAAAATAAAATTCGCTTTTTTTTTTTTCGAACGGAAAAAAGAAAGATTTTTGCGGAGCTGTAGGAAACGAGGTCAATCTCTTTCTATGTACAGTTTCTGTGGAATGTCCGTTTTTTTTGTTTTTTTTTTCGAGCTGGGATTGGGAGTGGGAAGCTTTAGGGAAGCCACAGTGCGTGACAAAGGCCATTCAGGGCGAAGTTTGAGGGAGCAGAATGTAGCTTTGTGAGTCCTTCGTTCAAACTAGCCCCCTCACGCACACACACACAGAAATAAAAAAATAAAAAATCCTGCTTAGGGTACCTACTCGCAGCCCGTAGGAGAACCAGAACCGAAGAATGCCTAAAGCGGATGCAAAATATAACAAAGGCAGTTGAAATATTTCCCCATTTCCCCTACGTGGTCTTTGTGACAAGCAATGTTTCGAGTTGAGAAGTGGTCGGGGCGATCCCTTCCGCTAATGGATACTACACATGATCCGTTTCAAATCCTGGAGCTGCTGCTCTTTTGTATAACATGCGAGCTCATCCACATGTGAATAATAAAATGAGCGACGCAAACTTTGAGCGACAACCCTTGCTCAAGCTTAACAAGATCTAGAACCCCTCCGCTCCCCCCCCCCCCCCCCCCACACACACACACTGGCGAACGCCCAAATCATTAAACGTCTTCAAACGAATTCTATGCTTGTGTCCGCATTGTGAAGGTGCAACGACCACGAAGAGGGAGCCAGTTTTTCTTCTTCAATACTTGTGCAAATGTGAAATATAGGTTGGAAGTAGTTCATTGTTATGAGCGCTAAAGATGTGTCTTCACAAAATAAAGTAATCGGAAAAGTAACGATTACTTCTTTAAGTAATGTCCAATTACTTTTGCCGTCGAGTAATCAAGTAATCTAATCGAATACTTTTTAGCCAAGAGTAATAGTAATTGTAATCGATTACTTTTTTTAGTAACGTGTACAAGACTGCCTGTACCTGAGGGTAAATAAATAAATACTACAGTTCCCACGATGCATGCCGGCAGTGGCGGCGTAAAAAAAGAGGCTGAGATATCGATCTGTTCATGACGTTCGTGAATTTTTGGGGGAATTGGCTGGAAGCGTTCCAACCGTTTTTTACTATACTTCATTTCACCTTATGTTGTACCGCAGCGAAGGCCAGACGCGCGAGCTCATGGCGTCGGCAGCTGCCCTTAATGCACGAGAGCTTGTGCCGCCGAGATCTGCCCAGAGTAAGGAGCTCGCGCTTGTAGCCTTTCCTGCGGTACATCGTAATTGAAATAGAGTATAGCCATTCATGAAATGCACCGCCACCACCGCCGCTTTCACATGCCAAGAAATACTTTTTCACAATTTCGTTGGTTTTTGAAGAAAAAAAAACACAAAAACAACTATTTAAAAAGAAAAAAGAAGAAAAACCGTTTAAGAGCGCGCGGTGCGCGCAAAATCTAGGCATGTTTTTTTTTTTTTTGTGCCGCAATGCCGGGAATTACTGCCGGGAACCCACTGCAGCTTAATCAGTTCACTGATGATGATGATTCGTTCATCGAGTTTACCGTGCGTAATGGTGTCTGATTAGGACGTCTCAGTTGAATAGATGTAGATTACTTTAAACTCAGCGGGCCGTCTTTGATTACCTCGAGTTCGATGTGTATTAAGCAGGTTTGTTTGTAGTTTTATACTAGAAAACAGTCAAAAAGAATTCGCCGCAGTCAGGATCCGAACCGGGGCTCTTAATTAGGCGGTTTGAACTCCGTGCTATTGGCGGTCGTGTGCGCTGCAATATTATTATTCGTCGGTTTTCTTTATTGTATTTGATTCATGCAATTTTTTCTTCACTCAAAATTAGATAAATTTTCTTCTGCATATCTGGATTACGTGCCGCCATATACATTGAAGAAGAAAGAAAAGAAAAAGAAAACAACAACAGTAAAAGCGTGTCCTTTTATGTTAACGGATCCCAGAAAATCGCCATGGAAGGACAGAAAGCGACAAGAACCTTTCCCTGAGTTTTTAAAATAACATTTTCCTGGCTTTTTGAGTGCCCTCATCACCCCTCTCATTAGCAACTTTGAAATTATGGTGAGTGCGCCTTTTAACCAATAATATTTTTTGTTTGTCTCAAGTGTTGTTTCAAGTGCGCTTGAGTGTAACGATGCTAGCTTGTGTTACTATTATACTTTCTACAGTTTAATAAAAAATTATAGAGACGTGCCCGCAGGTCATCCATGGTCCCACGGACAATCAGTTTTCTTTTTCATTTGGGGACCAGATTTAGTACAAATATTTTAGGGGACAAAAGCAACACGATTAACGTTATTGCTACTACTATACGCACATTTAATTTGAGTCTGGAAAGTGTCCCGCAAGTTTTTAATTGAGTCGCCCGTCGACGCAGGGTCTCGGCGCACTTGGAGCAGCCGTTGCTGAGGAGGCTGCATCCAATTAACCTCTCCGCCAAAGCGTGCTAATGGAATCATCCTCGGTTTCATTCGAAAGTCCCATGCAGCAGCGCTGTTATTCTGCTTTGGTGAGCAAAGAGCACGCGTTTACTGTGAAAGCAGATTTTTGGGAAAACTCTGGAATGGCTTGCAGGTACAAGAAAAACTCCTAAACTTTATGGGGAATATCGAAAAAAAAAAAATAAACATACGAGCGCACGAAAACATGCAAAAGGTTATTCGCAACTTTCATGACCTATAGGGGGCGCACTGGTGCCTATCAAAATGGCCGTCATCTGGATGATCGTCGTAGAACAGCGGTACGAGGCTGGGTCTGCGACGCGTAAGTAATTCTAGTTTTGCAATATACGAGCAGTATTGGAGCCTCACGTTATTTTTTCACGCCGGGAAGGTGTAGGCAAGGCCATTTATTATGAGGCCGATCATCCAGGAGCTAGGGAGCGCGATTCTCACACCGCGGTACCACCATCGCTGAAAGTTGCGAATTTCGTTTGGAGCGATTTTTATTTGCTTCACACAACGTTTTTGCTCGAGTATCTACGATTTCATTGGACCACGCAAACCGTTATAGGGACCCCGTAGTCTCGAAGCGCAATATTTAATAGAAATATTTTGTAGTCGGTGACAGGATCCCAGTAGAAGCCGCGTGCGACGAGGTAAACGATATCCGAGGCAGGAAGGTCGCGCTCGAGTTTGATCATCTGCCGAGTTCTTAACCTGTCATTGACTATAGTACATTCGCGACCTTCCTTTTTTAATAAAATATCCCAGTGATCCTTGGCCAATCCCCTCTTTGGGTTTGGAGCCACCGACAGCTCAAGAAACACCGGGCGGGGCTTATGTTCACTTTTTGTTTTCCTTCGTGTGATTCGCTCTTTTGCGGCATTATAGACCCTTTTCGAAATTCAGTGCCATCTGGTGGTTTGTAAAGCAGTGTAGGTTTTGCCATATCAATGGCGGAAATGAACTTGTATCGGCACCGTCACTTTCGCAAGTCAACGGCACGCGAGGAATTGTTCAGTGTGAGTTATTTCTCGATCACATTCAGTTCGATGGTGACCAAGAACCTGCATTCAGAACAAAGCTCCAACCCACTCAGATGCCTCGAGAAAATTCTATACACCAAAGTGCTTTAAAGCCGATTGTGTGCCGCCCACAGATTGACTGAATCTGAGTTATTAGAAATAAACGCTTACGTAGCTCTTGTGTTCCATTCCTACGTCGCGTCGTACTGAACTGACCCCCCGAATGCACAGGCCTCGCAAGATCCGCTTAGGAGCATCTTCAACGTCTTCTTTTATCAGTCACTAGAAGGCCGCCATTGGTATGGCACAGATGCCGTTCCACAGATGATGATAGTGATCAAAGTGGCCAGACTGAATTTCGGAAAGGGTCTATTGTCTGATAGCGCAACTTCATTGGCTGCGGAACGATAATAAGCGGCTCGGGAGTGGGCACGCCCTATACCTTTCTTCACCTCTCAGTGACTCTAACAATTCAACAGTGACGCGACAAAAGGAGCACGCTTGAGGTGCCCTAACAACCATCACTTTCTCATTTGAAAGCATGGCAGTGGCGTGCTATAGGCAAAACGTCCGACGGGTCGTACGACAAGACTGATGACGGGCCGCTTGTAACGCAGTATTTGGCCACATACTGAAATCAGTTTATAATTTTATTTGTGCACGACTCATCCGCCCGCGTCCCAGGGAACGGGTTGAGGAAACACAAAAAAGTATACATAACGCTAAAATATGTGCTTGTCCGCTGTGTTTCTTTCCACGGTGCTTCAGCGCGTTCCCAAGCGGGTGTGTTTCGCTTACTCTCCCGATCACGTCTGCAGTGTGCGCGGCTGTGTGCGCGTTTGTGTGTGCTATCCTGTCGTACAATATGGGGATGCAGCGCTGAAACTCACCGAACTGCAGGAGACTGAGCTATCAAAGCTCCATGCTGTTCTTCCGGCACCCAGTTGCGATATTTCCCTCGTGTTTGCTCGACACTGGTACTTAAAATAAACGCTGAGCGTAGCTTTTACAGAGCGAAGGGAGGCAGCGGGCATCCGTGTATCCCGTAGTCGCCTTTTAAAACCGAAAGCCAAAGAGTCTATTATGTAAGAAAGCGAATTACTTATCGGGGCACTGATGTTTCATTGCCAAACTAAATATATGTACACTGGGATACGTTTTGGGCATTTCCATGAGTCATGCACGTTGATTATAAACTATTCTGGATTATTCAATAGCGCTAACCAAGGAACGGTTCTGGACTTGATATATTTTTTAAAGATATAGCCTGTGTCGAAGTGCCACGTCTTCCTTTCCACGGACCGTATCTATGTTTAATGTCAGACTCCAACACGCAATGACAAGCTGCCCTCGACGCTAAACCAAACCAGGGTCCCTATGCTACACGGCGGGACCAAGCGAGACCAAGGGACGAGGACACCGTGGTCTGCTGCGATTGGTCATCTTCGCGCCGCTGACCAATCGCACCAGACCACGGTGTCCCTTGGCCCCGCTTGGTCCCGTCGTGTAGCATAGGGCCCTAGGAAGACTTTATGTAGCACGTAGAAAGTTGTGTATGCACAAATGCAATTTGATGGTTATGAAAAGCTTGCCAAATTTCCCAGGACAAGGATAATTGTCTACGCGTAAGCCTAAAGGAAAAATGCGCATACTTGAACTAACCCTCTTCAACCAACGCCGGAACTCTGCCGGCCCATCACTGTGAAGATGTTCACTTTAAAAATATAGTCAACATTTCAATGGTGGTTAGGATCAACCCAGTTGTGAAACGACTTTAAATGAGTGCGAGGAAACAAAACATATCTATACTTCGTTTCAGCTTGGGTCCAGACGCAGCCGATGCTACAAGCACGAGCGTGTGGCCCTGAACAGTGCCTGTACTGCACGAGCGCGCGTGCTTGGCAGGGACGCTGGAAGCCCGGAGCTCGCGCTTGTAGCATCGGCTGCGTCTGGACCCAAGCTGAAACGAAGTATAACTGAGCGTGGAAGCACGTAGTACTCATCTGAGACATGTTGATGAGATTTTTTCACGAGCACATTTTCAAGCAAGCTGGCCATAAACCAGTCCAGTAGCGAAGATTCTAAACTTATGATTTATAATTACGTTCTAAAAATGTACCCATCGGCCGCACGTTTGCATCATCTGTATTTTTGTGGTGGTGGCCACAACAGGGCCCTTTGAAGTGAAGGAGTCTTTCGAAGTGAATAGTCCTGTTTCAGATATGTTCCTTCTGAAGAAATGATGTTGGGCTCTCCTCAGTAGTATACAGGTTGCTTCCTTCGTTAGTGTTCTGTACGTTAAAGTGTATTCTGTACACCAAAAACCACTTCCAAATCAGCCGTTATCGCTATAATGTCTAAACAAAAACAAAGTCAGCAATACGAATGCCTGTAGATCCCTTCCAGGTTAAAATGTATTCAGTAGAATAATTTTAACGTTCGTCCTTGTGAATCAACATTACGCACTGGCAACATAGAGAGGTCGTCGCCCTGCGTGCACGGTCACAAGTTCAAACGTCGCTATAAAAAAGTTGATGCTGTTCCATTTTTCATTAGCGGAGCCAGCGGCACGCGCAATGAGAAGTTGTCCCAGCACCAGGTGTTGTAGGCCAGGATGACTATGAGGGTACAGCCTATCTTCATGGCGATGCCCGGTAGCAGGAATTCATCCTCCTGAAGATCTCCGTAGTCAGCAACGTATTCGCAGACCGGGGTGGCCGACGCGAGAACGAAGCCAAAGTAGGAACAGAAGGTGAAGGGCATCAGTAAGTACATGGGATGAACCTTGACGGCGTCCGACATGTGTGCTATAATTGGTGCGAAAATAATGATGTTATTCAGGAGTTGTTGATCTCCGCCAGCACAAGCGCCACGCAGGCAACCAGCACCTGGAGCCAGAAGGTGGACGAGATGAGGTTGTGCGGCAAGAGGTGCATGAAGAACTTCTGCAGGTTGTAGCCCACGATGAGCTTGGCGACGCAGATGCCGGCGCCCATGGTGATCACGAAGGCCCAAGATATCTTCTTGACGGCCTGTTCCACGTTGTGGACCCGGCAACGCCTGTTGGACTTGGCCTCCTCGGTGCGGACGTGAGGCAGGGCGTACATCACGATGACCGTGATGCAGACGCACGCGTTCTCACTCAAGGGGTTGTCCGCTCCAAGGGTCTCCGAGTACTCAGCGTAGTAGTGGGTGGCGATAATGGCCAGCGCCATGATGAAGAGTATGATCAGAGTGGCCACCTCCGTGTAAGTGATGGCGCCCAGCTGGGCGAACCGCTTGTAGATGACGTCCTCGAAGGCGCGCTTGGAGATGTGGTCGCTGGACACCACGTCGCTGGAGTAACACACGGACAGCACGATCCACAACAGGAAGGCGCACAGGGCGGTAAGCGGCATGTGCGACAGCGCCCAGTGGGACATGGTGAGAGTGCGGTAGTTGTACATCTGCTCCATGAAGGCCTTGACGAAGAGGTTGCCGCCGCAGCCGACCACGGAACCCATGCTGCCCAGCACAGCCGAGTAGCAGATGCCGATCAGGAGGCCCTTTTGACGGTGAAGAATTCGCTGAGGATGTGAATCACGTCTGGGATGACGATGCCACCCTCGATCAAGTAACGGGCCTCCACGATCGGCGTGCCGATGCCCAACGGCTTGTGCAGGAAGCGCGTGCGCAGCTCGAACACGTGGAAGAGACGGTTGTCCTGGATGTGCTGGATGGCCTCCATAGCGATGGGCAACACAATGGCGGCAGTCTTCACCGCGTTCGTCCACATCGAGACCAGTATGGTGGTGGTCACGAAGCCGCCGATGATGAAGCCGGACTTGCCGCCGAACACCAGCAGCGACGTCAGGATAAGCCTCTTGTGCAGGTTGGTCGCCTCCACGCCATTCACCACCAACGCGTACCTAAACCATGGCAACAGAGGGATCGTCAATTCATTATTGTATGTGTTTTGCTAAGAGTGACACTCCTCGGAAAATAGGACTGCTTTTATGTCGCCAATGGAATAGCCTTACTTGTTAATCCTTCAAAAATTAAAGCATTACGGAGATTCGCTACCGTCCTACAAAAAGGTGACGTATAGTACCGTTACCATTGCTTCTAAAAACTAAGAATCGTTGCTTTTGCGTTACTTTAGATTTGAGTATTTGGCAGTGACAAGCCGCATGACAAACTTCGCCGCTAAATAATCTTTTAAACAGTGATTTACATTTTTTATCCTTCGTAAAATTTGTAGAGTGCAGCGTGGTTCCGATTTTAGTCAATAGTAACAAGTGACGCACGTTGATTGACAATACCGTAAAACAGTAACGAGATCACTCTACTCGTTAATCGCTTCGGGTGCTCACGAGTACATTAGTACATTAGCTAAAGAAATGCGTTACGAGTAACGTCGTTACTCGTAACGTTACTTTCGGCAGTGGCTATAGTCTGTTTCACCTTACAATGTACCTCAGAAAAGGCTACAAACGCGAGCTCCTTGCTCAGGGCACAGTCTCGGCGGCACATGCTCTCGTGCATTAGGGCGCTGCTAACGCTATGAGCTCGCGCTTCTAGCCTTCGCTGCGGTACAACATAAGGTGAGACGGAGTATAGTTGTGGTCACACTCAAGTGTTAAATGAGCGCCGAAGAACAGTTTTACTTCGGTTATTACGATGCATTCGTGCCAAAAAAGTTCCGACTGATATAGCATGCTTGCTTCTCTTCCGCATCAAAAGCGCGATAAAATAAATATGCCGTATGTCTTTTCTGATTCTAGAGGACCTAAGTGGCGGAACACAAAAGAAGCAGAACGCTGCAACGTGACGATGGCCAGATGATTAGCGCCGGTGATTGAATAATCCTTTCCATCTGGCTGTTTTCTTTCTCTAACCTAGCTCCGCCAGCGATCATGTGATGAATAATAATAGTGATGAAGAGAGTGCCCAGGGGATTATTCTCAAAGATTAGAATCCCCGAAGCACACAGATAAAGCAAAAGTCACATAGAGAACGAACTCTTAACGTTTTTAATGTACGCGAGAGATATCAGTTATTGTTTATATCCGTTGTGTTTAAAAACAACAAAGAAAAACAACAACAATTTGTTTAAGTCACTCAATTCGTTCTCCTCAAGTAACGATTCCTTACCGCTCCCCTTTCCCACTCCCTCGCTCCTGGAGCGGTCATTAGCGTGCACGTGACTATACCATTGCTAAATATACTCTCTGTCGAAATGAGCAAGAAAAAGGGTAATTACTTCATGGTGCACGATTCGCTTAATCGACCTTCCAGTTAATAGAGCAGACTTGCCTCAAAAGTATAGAAAACGAATATCTTCTTGTAACGGGAAACTCACGATGACGTCAGGAGATAATCGTATAATTTTGGAGAACGTTAATAACCCGGTTTCCCGGCGCCCGTTAGTCCTATTAGTCGCCATTGGACCTTGATGCGACGGAGAAACGTGGCAAAAAAGCGCGTGTACTTTATATTTCATTGGCGACTACGCGTGAAGTTTCCCGATCCTTTTCCTCGTATACCTTCCATATTTTTGCCATCAGGGGCCCAAAGCTCGTCAAACACAAAGTTGGAGCCGAAAATTCGGTGGAGCGCGCCGATTGGGCGTCGGCGAAAAAAGCGCGAAGTCATCGTCTGTGATTGTGCCAATGACGGATGCGCTCCGGCAACTGTCCGGCCGCCAACTTTCTGTTTGACGAGTTTAGAGGCCCAGAAGCTGGGAAGTTTTCATGACGTCATGAATCTAGCGGCTCTGTATACCAACATAACCTATGCTCGGAGACGGGCTAAGAACTCAGTCGAAGCTCCTCCTCCAGCGCTCGCTCGTTGTTTACCAGCAGGCTTCGGCTGCGCTTGCGACGGACTGCTTATCCAAAGCAGAAAGTCCGAGCTGAAGGCGGAGCATTATGGACTGGGTTCTTCTTAGCCTGTCTCCTACTCTAGACGGCGGGCTGTGCACGCTGGATATTTTACGTCCTCTTTCGGGTGCGGGGCACAGGTTCGGCCTGACTCTGCGTCGTCGGTCGGTTCGGACCCCTGTACAGAGTTGTAACTGAACGTCGTTCCAAGAAACGACGCTCCTGGCGTACGCGTTCCTTTTAGGAGGAACGGAAAAACGCCTCCGTACCGTCTTTCGTCATTGGAACTGCAACGGGAACTCTTTCCGTTTTCAGGGGAGCAACAGGAAGAACGGCGCTTTTTTGTTTGTGATTGATCTGCACTGCAACCTGAATTTAGTAGGAATTTAGGCTTCTTTATTATCGACTATTTTAACCTCCGACTTGAAAGGACGGAGAGGTGTCAGAGAGACTGTCTAAAAAAAGAACCGGAACAAATGTGATTGCAACGACTCGACATATAGTTGGATGTGGATATTTTCGCTCGCTCGCTTCATTTGATATACGGATTATGCGGTACAATATTTTCTTAAAATACCCAAACGTAACGTTAACGTAACGACATGTTCCCACCTTAAAAATTGCAACGGGAACGCGTTCCTTTTGAACCACTGGAACTGTTGTAACGAGAACTCGTTCCAAGATTAAAAAGAAACCAGAAACGAGCTTTCGTTCCTGTTTTGGAGGAACGTACACAACGCTGCTTTTGTCCAACCTCTGCATCACACTCAATTAACAAAGACGACGTGGAAAATCTAGCGCACGGGGCTTTACGTGGCGTTGGATGTTACCAATTTTGGCAGTTTCGCAATCTGCCACTTTGGTATAGCCATGTAAAATTAGGAAAGGGAAAACAAAAACAAAAACACAATTGCTTGTGACAAAAAAAAGCAAACAAAAAAAAAACGAAAAAAGGAAGCGGTGGATTGAGACCGTAAAAATGTGTCACTGCAGTGACACATTTTGACGGCCTCAATCAACCGCTTCCTTTTTTGCGGTTTTAATATTTTTTTACGTCGCTGGACTCACGCATGGTGTAATATGTACGTAGTCATGCATAGCGATCGGTCTTAATAAAAATAAAACTCCGAGGAGACTAAGGCGACACACTGGACAACACACGTCCGATAAGTAGTGTGTGTGCGTGTTTTCTTGTTTGTCTACTCAGTTTCAGGGCACTGCTCGGTTATGAATGTATGATTAATGATTAACGCTGAAAAACTGGTTGACATCTTTCCATTTATGTTCGTATGTTGAGATACAGCACTGATCTGAAACGATCTAAATGCAAATAAAAAAGTCGAAGCTTCTGATCAGCGCAATTAATTATGAAACACCGAAAGATAGTTCTAGAAATAAAGTGCCACCAAAACCGTCGATGTATAAAAATATATTTTTTACTTTCAAGTACGCGCTTTCGTGTTTACAACTTGCAGTTTGAGCGGCCGTGCCACACTCACGCGCAATCCTAAGTTCTCTTACGAATTTTTAATGAGCAGGGCTTACATGTTTTATAAACTTCATTTAGCGACAGCGAGTTTCGAAACAAATAGTGCGTATTTAAGTTCCAGTTTTCCGGCACAAGTGATTGCGGGGATTTAAAGAAATAAATTGTCTCGGCAACTAATTAATGCAGCTTTTCTGGCCCAGGAAATTCAAGCGCGCGACAAATTACTCACGCTATGTAGAGCACCATTGTTTCGGACGTGTAGTTTTGAAGCAGGCTGTCAGTTACAGAATTGAGGAATGTGGGCGCCAGAATGAGGGGCAAGAATGACACGATGGCTGGTGGAATCGACTGAAAAAAAAAAGGAACACGCATTATCCGCAATTTTTTTTTATACTCGAAAACTTTCTCGAGCAATATTACGCGTGTTTTAATAATTTAAAAATATCTGCCAACTAATTTGTTCGGCTAATTATACGAGGTGTTTGATGGAACTCTGGTCACATGGACCTTGCGAAAAGAACGCATCGCCCAGAAAAAAGGCTGATGTCGCATGGGCCTGTACCGAAGGGCCTACTGTTGAAAATGAATATCGTTCGGTATAATGAGTTTTTTAATTACATTTTAGAAGCTCGAGTAAATTGCCCCGAACAATAGTAATGTGTTACAACGTAAGATCTGCAGGAGAAGCTTCATGCGATTATTGCCTTCCGTCGTACTTTGATTGCGCGTGCAGTGAAGCGCTATTCCAAGGTAGAATACTCTCTCCGTAGAGGCGGAGCTTCTACTGCAGATCTTATGCACCGCATGAACTCGCACAAAGAGCAGGAACGTTCAAGTCACGGAGGTTCGCTGTCTGTTGCTCACGATGTTATTTATTTATTTATTTCGTATATCCTTACGGCCTAGGATATTCGAGAAGCGTGTGTGTACAAACTATGCTGGCAGATACTGAGGGAAAGGAGAACACGAGGACGCCAGAACGTCGAGCTTTGAGTGGAAGCATTAGTGGGTAAGCTAGTTGCCTCTGTCTCCACTGCACTCTTCGAACGCGTTCGAACGGGAAACGACGGCGTCCGACGTTTGACGTTTGCGTTCGTTCGCATTCGAACGCGTTCCAACAATGTAGTGGCATAGCCTCCTATATACTGACAAAGCCTGGTAGATCGTCACGAGAAGCTGCCTCCGAAATGGGAAAGGTGGAGCGGCAGACAACGGATGAGAGAGAGCCACGTGACTGGCGCCCCGCTGCGGCGAGACACCGAAACACACTTCTCCCGAGCGAACCAGTGTGTTTCGGGTCCTCGCCGCTGCAAAAGCTGTGCGCTGAAGTCCAGGTTCCCCGAGAAATGACTCTTTCAGGCTCTGTGGTATCAAATCCACGCGCTCTAAATCTGCGACCGGGCACTCTATGGCTCCGTCGTCGAACTGCCAGGCTGTGTGAGCATAGAGGAGGCTATGGTAGTGGAGACAGATGCTTTGCCTTGTTTCCACTACAGTCAGAGCTCGGCGTTCTGGCGTCCCCGCGCGCTCTCGTCTCCTCCTCTCCCTCAGTTTCTGCCCGCATAGTGATGAGACAAACTAACGAAGTGCCGTTATTAGTAGTAAATTAAAATGACTCATAGTTATACAATCTTAGGTATGACGTTCTTGAACCGTTGGTGATCTTAGATTGGTGGGTGCGCGAAGGCGATTTCACTCTTCTGGTGCGCGTGAAGAAATCAGTGGTGAGGTGAGAGGAATCTTTTTCGAGGCCTATTTCTGACCTGGAAGAGCCAGAGGAAGAGCACGTAGAGGACGATGAAGGTGGCGTGGTTCTCGGGCGAGCGGTCCCTGAGCAGCGGAGCCAGCACCAGCGGGATCACGTACATGGCGAACACCCGCACGTAGAAGCCCACCGTCTGGAAGCGCCGCGGCAGGTTGTGCCGCACCAGGTCCGTCAGCGTCAGCTCCTCCTGGTTGCTGAACTGGTCGATCATGGCCGCCCACAAATGGCCAAGTGCCTGCGGGATGTGCAACGCTGGGGCTTCGCTGCGATCCCTTACAAATATCTATAGTTAAATGCTTTTGAATTTCTGTGGAAAATTCCTTGGAATCGTATTGAAGATTTTTTTAAAACTTTTTCTAAAGTTTTTTTTGAGTTTATTCTGACAACTTACTCCAAATTAAAATTGGCCACTTAAATGTCTTAGAATTCCTTCTAACATAAAGTTTGTTGAATTATTTTTGACGGAACGCAGATTAACGTTAAAAATACTCGAATTTGTTTTAAATATTTAGTTTGGATTTTGTTAGAAAATAGTGTCCCTGTGGTACATACACATCCCACAAATACCTACACATTAGAAACCAACACAAGCACTAACACCTATGAAGCACTCAACACCAGAATCACAGTCCCGTTAACTGCTCCAGAGCCTCATACAGCTTACATATCAAAGGTAAACATTTCGCCGGTGACCACCTCAGCACTTATTAAGGCTCCAAGTGTCAGATCTCCTTCTCGGGAGTCTGTCTAGGGGAAAACAGTGTTTCGAAGTTCGTGGACGATATCTCTTACTAAAAGGCATTGGTGCAGCTAATAATAATTCGGCGCAGTCGCTAAAACAACATCCACAAAAACAGCTCCTAGAAGAAATGTTATCCCTTTTCAGTGTTTACGGGTGAGAAAGAGAGGGGGGAGGGGGGATTAGGTTAACGCGTTTCAGCGGTCCGTTCGAACGTAACGCTAGGCACAGCAAACTTTTATGTTACGTGGGACGTAACTTTAATTTTATTTTTGTTACGTCAGACGTGTTATCACAATGTTTTATTAAATAGAAACAGGAAAGGGAATGAAAAAGGTCATTTGTCTTTGTTCTCTGATTAAAAAAAAGTATCCTAAATTAAAAGAAAAGAAGTGCACAGCAACTTACTATCATTTTTAGAACTCTTACAAATATGTCAACAGGGAAAAATCCGTAAAAAATGTCTTTTCCCTTTCAATATTTAAAAAAAGTGAGCTGTTATTCTTCAGAACTTTCGTCCAAGTTAAAAAAAGTCCTCAATATTTTTTAATAAAAAATGTTTTTCACTTTTTATAAAATAATGTAAAAAATCAATGTCAATAAGTTTCCTATTTTTTTCGAGAAAATACATACAAAGAAAACGTGATTACAACTTCTTTGGAATTTTTTATAAATAAGTACAAAAAGTCATACATTTTTCCTTTTGAATTTGTTTAGACAAATAACCTACAAAAAACGTCATTACAGCTTTTTATATTTTTTATAAATAAGTATACAAAAAATTTACTATTTTTCCTTTTGAATTTTTTTAGAAAATATCTTACAAGAAAAACGTTACTACACCTTTTTAGTTTTTTTTATAAATAAGTCTACAAAAAATTCTTATTTTTTATTTTGAAAGTTTTTTGACAATATTCAGAACAAAGTTCGATTATAAAGGAATTCAGTAGGATCCCGGAAAGTCAGTAAGAAGTCTAAAGAAATTACACCATCTTCCCGAGGGGAATCATGGGGTGATGCGGAGCATCGCGGATCGTAAATAATTTATTCCCTTCTTGACTGATTTCTTTTGGCCGGCCGGATTTGGGCTGCGGCGGACGCGATCGGCCGAGAAACGCTAGCAGCCGACAGCCGCAGAGTTGCGGGGAAAGCCCACCCCACTGGAAAGCCCTGGCGTGGCTCTGTGACCCGCGCGCCCAAAACTATCCTCCTTTTAGTCCTCCGGGGGAACGCGCGCAGCGCGCTACTTGAAAGAGAGGAGACTAGAGGAGGAGAGTTGCGCATGCGCGCAGTGTGGTAGAAGCGAACGCACGCGAAGTGCACGCAGCTGGTAGAGAGAGAGAGCGGAGAGAGTAACGCGCAGCTGTTGGAGAGAGGGAAGGAGGAGAGGCTGCGCATGCGTAGTCTGAGTGCGGACTACGACGCCGACGCCGACGCCACGGGACATGGACCCGAGCAAGAGATGCTCCGCATCTAAAAGAAGAATGGTAAGACTTGTTTTTGTAAGGGATCACGGAGCGTCCTGTGCCGCCGTGGTGATTAAAAGGGATATCCGGCGATTGTTTGAGCTAGCCTAGCTAAAACCATTTACGGGTTACCTAGACTTTACTCCTTTCGGCACGCTATAGGAAGTATTCACTGGCGGCCATAGTTGTGTGCGCGACTGCTGAGCGCGTGCTGATGGCGAGCTTCCACGGTTCTTTTGCAACGTGCATTCCACACCATTAGGATTGCCGGTCTTAGCAGACTATTAATGTGGGCTCGTTCTGAGCGTGCGCTCTAGATAGCACCCACAGATATGGCGGCGAGTGAATACTCCTTTACTCCTTATTAATTAGATCTAAGTTAACGAGGCACGGGCCAGGGAGACGCTACTCCCCCTATGGGAGTTCGCGCGCTCGACAGGAGTGCACCGCCGAATGTAAACTTTTCCTACCTATGTTCCCCTTCCCCAATAAGGCCATGGCGCCACCCTTTTGAAAATAAAGTTAATCATCATCATCATCAATTTCAAAATACCTATTAAGAAAACGGCAGATGAAGGTGATGCCAAAACTAACATTCAAATTTTCCCGCGCTCTCCCGTGGGGTGACGGCACATGTTTTGTAACTTAAAAGTCAAGCAGACAGCCTAAAACCACAGTATTTTGTGCGCGTGTTTTTTGTTTTGCTGGCGTGAGCTTAACCAAGATTGATTTCACACCATCAAACTTCTTGGAACCCGTCAGAGGCTGTATAGCTCCCGAATTGCCTCATATTACACCACCTGACGTCACGTTTTTAGTATTGCCAGTAGAGCACCTCAGACTCTAGAACAAATTTTAAACTTTTATAACGTAGCGAAAAAAAGTTATTCCACTCGTAGTTTGGGTTAATAGTCAGATGTGTCTATTTATGTGTTACGTTTTAATCCACTTTTCTTAATCCACCGATCATGGTAAAACCCCTCCAGTCGTTCGACGGATTTCTTGTTAAGAAACGTTTACAAACTATGGGTGCTATCAAAAAAAGGGGGAGGGGGGAAGTAGCGGTTACAATTAATTTTAGTACTTTCAAAAGTAACCAAATTACTCTAATGATTACTTCCTAATAAATGTAATGAATGATTACAAAATTACCCCCAATAAGTAATCGATTACAAGTAATTTGATTGCTTGCAGTGAGTACCGTACAAACTGGTTAAAACTACCTTTTTTAAATAAAGGGGTAAGTCCCATACTCCCCATGCATTTTAGGCCAGGTTGAGAAACATGTTTCTCTGCAATTATTAGGAGTATTCCTGCCATATATATATCATTTTGTTATATATATGTGCGCTTTTTCCACTGAACTAAAATTATTTAAACCTATTGAAAATAATTTTATTATAAATTTTTTTCTAGTATTGAAATTTTAGTTCTCTTAGTGTATTAAAAATGTGTAACATAAAAACTGTTAAGTGCATATTTTTAGCTGATCAGTACTTTTCAAGACCTATGTAGGTGGCAGGAATACAAAAATAAATTAACCCTCTATAATGGCAGGTTAACGAAATATTGGTACATATGTACTGAAAAACACTGCCTCGAGATAATTGAGTTTAAAGTAAAAAGAAAAAGAAAACAGTTGAATAAGAAGTTGCTATTGGCACCAACACCGTCAGGGTCATTTCTTTATCAGCCGCCAGCTTGGCAGTCATTGTTAGGTGATGCCTTGTTCGCCGGGCCTCTTTTGGGACCTGTCGTGCTCGCTCGGTCCGCAAAGTATTTTCGAGTGGGGTCAACTTCCCTCAGCCACTTGATGGTGTTCCCCCCAGGGTTCAAACCACAAGTCTTCAACATATTGGCTCGTGCCAATACCATTGAATGAAAGAAAACCATCCAATGTCGCCATTTTGTCGTTCAGAAACAGGCGCTTGAAAGTACAACCGTGGGAAAAAACGTGCACAGCGTCTCGGGATTGTCCTTGTTAAAGAAGAGCTATAAGCAATAGTTGCAGATAATGTTTAAGATGTAGCTCATTCTGGACATGCTTTTAGATCTGGCGTTGAATTTTAGTTTGTTGGAAAATTTATGGATAAACAGGCCTACCCCAAAAAGGGGCTTTGTCACCCGCTGTTTGCTTTCGGAAAAAGTGTTTTTCAGCCCGAAATATGACTTCCTAAAAACAGCGTCGCAATGAAAAATGTAAAAAAAAAAAAGAAAGAAAAATCAAATTGAAAAGAAAAAAAATTTAATAAAAAATCAATTTTCTTTACCCCGTGCCCTTAGAGGAGAACTCCACCGATTTTTGGTAGTCTTCGATCGGGCTGTACATTGGCAAACTGCATCCATAACCCTTTCTCCACTGATAGCTAAGCTATTTAAAAAAAAAATAACACTTTTCCGTTAAGTTATTGAATTTTCAGGTTACGCCGCCGCGAGGGTTCCAGGAGGCGACTCTCTACTGGCAACAAGAAAAAATCCCTATTTTTCCCTACCGGCGTACGTCACCGGCGGGTAGGCGGACGAGCGACCCAGGCAGCCGCGAAGTGGCTTTCTGGGCGCCAGAGATCGAGATTATTTTTTCACAGCTTCAAGGTTGAAAGTTGTTAATAAAGTTTGACACCATCACCTTTGCAATGGGTAGCAATCTGTGCTCCGCGGTAGACTGTAGAAACAGTGCCAGAGATAAGCTTATTTTTCCCACTTGTTTTGGTGGGAAAAAAAATTGCAGTGGCTTAGCTCGGCTACGCCAGGATATACGTAGCGTGAGCGGTCGGGCAGGTCGCTCAGCCTCCTGGCGACGCCGCTTTGCTATAGACGTTCCTCCCTTTGCTCCAGTGTCTCCGTAGCACGTTGAGCCTTCTTCTGTTTGTTATTCCTACGCTCAACCGCTAATTGCCAGGCAACTACTTCGGGATCCGATGAGTTAAGCTTCTCCGCTCTTCTGCGCCGCTGAGCAGCAATTTCGCTCTCCTTCTCCATGGCTATACCACACTGGCAAACGCCCCGCTATATGTGGGTGGTTCTCATATGAACCCGTTCGAAGTTCTACCTTCTTGTTTTCACCTTCGCATTTCAACCCTGCACAAAACAACTTTCGCTTTTCTCCCTTTCTCACTCAAAACGTTCTCAAAACGAACTTTCGCGTTTTGATCATTCTCAAAACGACTTTTCTCATGTTAACCTTTCTCCTTTCAAACTTTCTCAAAACATACTTTCTGATTTTGACCATTCTCAAAAAGACTTTTCTTCTCATTTTAAGCTTTCTCATTTCAAACTTACTAAAACATACTTTCTGTTTTTGACCATTCTCCAAACTACTTGTCTCAGTTTAACCTTGTTCATGATCAGGCTATGGGAAAAGCAATAATTTGAGCATACACTCACGGGAAACCGAAATAAAGAAACCAATGACATTATGAAGTCTAGGCACCTGAAGATTTATTACGCCTTGAAATGCTACTTGGAGAATGACACCTAGAGCGTATGCCAATCCACGGCACAATATTTATTTATTTATTTATTTCAAGATACTGTTAACCCCTCTTGGGGTCATTACAGGAGAGGAAAAAAAATGTATGGCAATAAACAGCAGCAGCAAAACGAGAACACCGCATACATTACAGGAGAGTGTAAAAATGTACAGGAACAAACAGCAGCAGGAAAACGAGAAACACCGCATCAACAAGTATAATTTGCAATCAAATTACAAAGACAGCATTATTAAACTAGCAAACGGCATGCACCACTCAATAGTAACAATGAACAAGCTAGTTCTGCAACCGCTTCAAATTATTTAAAAAATCTGTAGGGGACGTTGAGTTCACAATCTCCTGCGGTAGAAGGTTCCATTCATCTATTGTTTTAGGAAAGAGAGAACAGTGAAATACATTAACTCTACTTTGAAAAGGCTGGATCATTTTAGAATGGCTGTTTCTTAAAATGCGAGTTATACGGGGTTTCAAATACAGGGTGTAGTCAATGTTGAAAAAACCATGATACATCATAAAAATATATTTTAGTCTAGCAATCCTGCGCCGCTCGGAAAGAGGTATAAGGTCAAGCTGTTTTAACATGCCAGTAACAGAGTCGGTTCGTTTGTACCTGGAGAGTATATACCGAGCTGAAAGTCTTTGTACGTTCTCTAATTTCTGAATGTGATTTTTCTGATGGGGGTCCCATATTACATTTGCGTACTCTAATACTGGTCGTATGACTGTTTTGTAGACCATCAGCTTGGCACTCATAGTCGCATACCTAAAATTCCTTTTCAAGTATCCTAATGTACGCTTAGCAGAACAGCAGATGTTGTTGACGTGGCTCCCCCATTTTAAGTTATTTTCAATAGTTACACCCAAATATTTATAGCTATTCACTTCTCTTAAAGGAGACCCGTTAACTGTGTATACATAAGGTAGAATATTTTTCTTATTTGATATCCTTAGAAGTACAGTTTTGTCAATATTAATTACCATCCCCCATTCTTGGCACCATGACCCAATTTTCTGTAGAGCGCTGTCCAGATTAGTTTGATCCTCGCTAGTTTTGATATCTGTGTAAAGAAGACAGTCATCGGCAAATAATCGTACCGTAATAGAATCATCGATGGCTTGCGCAATGTCATTAATATATATTAAAAATAAAACCGGACCCAAAACGGAGCCCTGTGGGACTCCCGATGATACTGGTAAAACGCTAGATGCCGTGCTATTTATTTCAACAAATTGTCTTCTTTCCTTAAGGTATGCACTTATCCAATTAACTAATTCCGTGCTGACTCCAATTAATTGAAGTTTTTTTATCAAGTGTTTATGCGGGACTCGATCAAAAGCCTTTGACATATCTAGAAATATTGCGTCAGTTTGTCCCCCGACATCAATAGATTTGCAAAAGTCGTGAATGCATTCACTTAACTGGGTAATCGTCGAAAGTTTTCGTCTGAAGCCGTGCTGGTTTTTATAGAGAAGGTTATTGTTTTCTAAGTGGTCGTATAATGATTTTGAGACAATGTGTTCCATTATTTTACAGCTGGTACTTGTCAGTGATATTGGCCTATAATTCGTTGGGGATGATTTGTTGCCAGCTTTAAAAATAGGCACGACTTTAGCGCATCGCCAATCGGAGGGAACAGAACTTTGAGATAACGAAGCTTTAAAGATAAGCGTTAGATATTTTGAAACCCACTCAGCGTACCGTTTTAAGAATGCGTTTGGAATGTTATCGGGTCCCCCAGACTTATGCACTTTAAGTTGCAACAAAAGAGAAAAAATGCCTTCTTCTGAAATAGAAATATCTGTCATTTTAGGTCCGTTGTATTCAACACTGCCTCTCACATCGTGATCAGGAAATTTAGGCACGTTACCGGAGAACACGGACTGAAAGAAAGTGTTGAACACATTGGCCATAACCTCTGGATCATTAACGACTTCACCGTCAACTTCAAGATTTGATATGGGCTTTTTTGTGGGAGAGAGATAACGCCAAAATTGCTTGGGGTCCGACTTCATATACAATGATCGTAGATCTGTACAATCACTCCGACACCGGTAGTAAATAATTCAATATCCTCACAGGGCATGCCAGATGAGCATAATTTGCATCGGATTATTCACGACTGAAATGAAGAAAGAAAGTCTGTGCCTGGTAGGAAATTCCTCAAGCCACGCATCGCCGCACCCGCACATTAAAAAAAAAAAAGTAATTGCCGCGGGGTTAGATTTTATCAATGGCAGGATCTCCCTTTGTGACTTTCTAAGGAGGGCGAGGGCATTCTCTGGCCTTTGAATGGTCCGTGTTTTGTTGCTGCGGTCATCTTAGATAGTTTAACCAATTACCATCTTGTGGGAATAAAGCTCCACCATAAAGCTTTACCGAGCATGGGATGGCATTGAGGCAGACATGTACAAGTTACTCAAAAAAGTAATTAAGTTAAGTTACTTAGTATTGGCCTGAAAAGTAATTTGAGTAGAGTAGAAATTACTCAGACGGAAAGTAATTGAGTAAATTACTAACTACCGTAACAAAGTAGCGAATTACTTTTGAAGTTAGTTTTATATTTTTTATAGGAACAAGAAAGTACATAAATGTTTTGATCCGTTAGTGGAATTCTACTAGTTAAATGTACTTCAAGTAAAATACAAGTTTTTTAATCCTACTTGAAAGAGTACTTTAAGTTTCATTGTCTTAAAATTCTACCCAATTCAGCATGTTTTTCTTGTTTTTTTTTTGTAAAAAACGTTGTTGAGGGAGATATTAAGCTTCTCGAACGATCTTCGAATCTTGGAAGACCTGCATATGCTGAGTTTCGGGAGGAAAGGCAACACAAAGAGGTCACCTTTGCATTGCTCTTTAGCACGCGATCCTTCGAGTATATCACAAACTACGGGAGCACCAGATAAGCTTCAGAGCGTGTGCTGCATTTTGTTGACTCAGAGTGAGGCTGAAGCATGTACACCTCCTGTAGTGGGCGAGAGTTCCTATGTTGGAGAGAAGCGGTGAAAAACCCTTTCTTTAGATGCGTCAAGTCTTCATGAGCTACGGGACACAAAGAAATGCCAGTCTTCGGCGCTAATCCCGCATTTACTGGGCCTCACTTGCGACGTGTCTTGTCCGCTCCCCGCGCCTCGTTGCAAGGTTGTTGCAGTGGGGGCTCGTAAAACTTTTAGATGGTTTCGGACCCTCCAAACCACCCTCCTCCCCTCCTCCCCAAGCCACTGCCTGCGCCACATGGTTCCCCCTCTTGGCAGATATCAGCTGATCTTCCAACATCTTATCTATTTTTGGGCAGAAATGTTTGTTGACCAGCAAACCTACCGCTGAAATTCAAAAGTAATTTGTAATTTGAGTAGAAGTTACTCGGAAAAAGTAATTAAAGTAAACTACTAATTACCCCAAATAAAAATGTAATTGAAAATTACTAAACTACTTAGAAAAGTAGTTAAACTACAATAACTTCAGTAGAGTAGTTGAACTACGTACAAGTCTGCATTGAGGTGCTATGACTGATTCTGCGGCAAAGAAAAAAAAAACGTTTTGTACTATATGAGTTTCGAGAAGAGCCGTTCAGTAGCCTAACGATTAGCCATACGATTTGAATGGCATAATGCTTTGCGAATCGCTTGTAACGTGACGGTATGGAACATAAGATATTTCTGTGAACATATTTCGAATGCAATATGTATCCTATACAAAAGGGTTAAAATGATTCATGCGGGGGTGGGCACAGGATCGTTGGCCGCTGCCTCGCTGGTGGTGCTCTTGAGTGGTGGCGGCGGCGCTTTGTGAGCGACGAGGTGCACAGTAGGGCGAGAGACTTGCCGCGGCTGCAGCTTTGTGATGCTGCCGGTGCGGGCGGTAGGCGATCGCCAGTTAGCCTTGGTGTGGAACATGGCATTAAGTGTTCGCATCGGTGCACACTGGCACAGGTAGTCCACGAAAATGGATCGACGAACTTGTTAGTATTGTAATAATATGTACAATGGCAACTCTGGCGGGATTTTTGTTTTCTTGTGTGCTTGTTTTGTTTTAGATCTGTTTTTTTATGAAATAACAATTTCTATGGAGTAGCCGGCAGTGTTATTAACAGTGCCAACATCTACATTATTTTTATTAATTTATTAACACAGCAAAAGAGACTGGTTGAAATTCCGAGAGCACTCTAAAAAGGTTTAAACGCCAGGTACGTGTTTTGAGACGGAGTTTAATTAAACAATAAAAATTTAAGTGAGAGCGGGCTCAACCGAGAAGGGCATAAATAAGAAAAGGTTAAAGCGCAAAGAGCGTTAGGCTTTTTTGGTTTGAAATACGGTGTTCAAATGAGGACGTGTTCAAATGAGAAAGGGTCGATACGCGAAAGGTTAAAACGCGAAAGGCATTTTGGGAATGGGTTCAAACGAGAAGGGTTCAAATGAGATTGGGTTCATATGAGGCGGGTACAAATGAGAAAGGGTTGAAACACGAAAGGTTAAAACGCGAAGGGCGTTTTGCGAGTGGGTTCAAACGAGAAGTGTTCAAATCAGAATGGGTTGTTTCGAGATACACCCCTATATGTATACCCCCTGATACCCCTGCGCGTGCGCACAAAATGAGAGGCGCTATCAAGCGGCTCCGGTGCAGCGTCAGACTTGGCTGCTGCGCAACGGAGGCGCACAGCTGGGCACGCGGCGGTGCCAGTGCGTCTGCCGCGGCTATGACGTCACTCCTCTGGAATGCGCAGACCGGCGAGGCGCGCATGGCGGCGGCGGAGCGCGTGGCGGCGGCGGCTCCGGCGCGCCAGCTGTGCGCCATGTGACGTCACTGCTCCTCGCGCATGCGCAGCACGGCTCTCCAGGAGCCACGCGAAACTGCTCAACCTCGGCCACTGTAGCTCACGCTACAAAAATTCGCTTCCCGGCAGCAATGGAGGCCAGCCCAGTCAAGGTGCTTTTGCGCGAGCTGTGTGCCCAGAGAACTAGTGTCACGTGAAACTTTCACAGTTATGCTGGGAATACTTTTTAGCCGCGCGCTGCGAGTTGAGTATCCTTCCGCAGTTTGAACAGTTTCAGGAGCGGCAAGTGCAGACTCAAGCCGGCTGTGACCGCTACGACATCCGTCCAAAATGAAGCGCCAATAATATCGAGAAAATAGTGCACATTCTAGCACTAAAGTCGACATTTGGCGCAGCCACATTTGTTGCTCACAATTGCTTCAGTGATTTTTTTTTTTGTAAGCGTCATATTTGTTTTGGACGTGGACTCTAGCTTGGGCTACTCTCGAGTTCCACTCACGCGGCCGCTCTGTTGAAAACGAGAAGTGAAACGTCTAAACAAAGTTCAAGTCTGAGTTTAGACATAACTTTCGACGCATTGCTATTCCTGTCGGGTGTTACGGAGGTTTATAGAGCAGGTGTTGAGCTCCACTTATCTGGGATAGAGCCGTTGCCTGGCTTGTCAAATGGTTGGCGTGCAATATTTTCTAGCAGAAGAGGTAGAAAACGTCTTTTATTTATTCTATTGCGGAGAAATGTTATATAGGGCTGAACAGGTTTTAAAACCATAAAAGTAATGAATGTCGTTGAGGGAGGCATGTACATTTACATGACTGTAAATTTACATGCCGCCCCTCAACGACATTAATATTTTTATGGTTTTAAAAACTGTTCAGCCCTATATAACTGTGCAAAAGCAAAACTTAACTAAAAATACTCTTATTTATAATTATTTTCTTCCCATGTGGACCCGTGGATGAGTGTTTGAACGCGTTGTGTTCTACTCCGAAAGTAAAAAAGAAGAGGAAAACGGGTAAAATGTTTTAACTTTTAGTAACCAATGTGACGGAGCCATCTTGTTCGACTTACTCAAATTTCGAAGCTAGACCTACCAGTTACGCGTCCACGCTTCGGACCACTACGACTGGTGGCGACATGCAAGCAGGGAGACAAGTACGCCCGCTGCCAGTTTGGAACCGTGCACCTAACCTGGAGCATGGGAACCCCTCGGTAGCTTCGACCACCGGTATCCGCGGCAGTCGATCGACTCGACGAGCGGATACACCCTTGTACAGAAGAAAAGGAGGGTTAAGCCCGCCACGGGCACGAACTCTACATGTAAGCTGACGGCTGTACATCGACCTCCGAGGAGTAGGGCGCTCTTTGTGTCTGCGGCTTGACCCTACAACCACTGTTGACGACATCGCAACAATACTCAGCAACGTCGTCAAAACATGTGTCTGTACCCAACTTCCGTCTAGACATATGAGCTATGCATCGTTCCACATCGCTGTAGAGTGGGATGATTTTGACAAGGTGAATGACGCGAGTGTGTGGCCTATTGGCTGTCTCTTTAGGCAGTTTTTTGGGTTGTTGAGGAGAAACGAAGCAAGATGCATGATCAGTGTACCATTTATTATCAGAATGTACGTGGTTTGAGGACTACGTACGCCGAGTTGTTTTCCGAGGCCATGCCAAGCACGTATTCAATGATATGGCTAACCGAAACTTGGCTTGTAGATGGAATTTCTAGTTCTAATTATTTTCCACCCAAGTATGAGGTATATAGACGTGATCGTGACTATGTGAAAACGGGAAAGAGCTTGGGGGAGGTGTATTGATTGCTGCAGATATGAGCTTGAAAGTTCATCGGAGTAGCGATCTCGAGTGTTATCCGGAGAGCGTGTGGATTAAAGTAATGTCTACCGATGGTATGAATTTTCTCATTGGCAATTACTCTTTTTCGCCGATGTTTGATCACATTATTTTCTGTGAGCATATCAACTTCCAGGAAGAAAGAATTGACTTCTCTAAATTTCGAGCGCACATGTATGGCGATTTCAACCTTCGTGGTTACGATTGGGAGTCAGGCAGCTTCTTAGTTAGTCATACGTACACTAGGTTGAAGCTACTTTGTCTGTTAGACTTCGTTGATTTCAATGGTTTTGAACAACGTAATACTGTACGGAATGGCTGTGGAAACATACTCGATCCTTGCCCTGGTCACCTCGGTTGTTGATATCAGTCTTGCCGAAGCTCCACTATCTCGGGTGGATAACTATCATCAACCTTTGGTGTATCATTTTTCTTCCCACTTGCCAAGCGCATTTTCCAGTCACAATCATGGTTTTCCTGCTCCAACGGTGATTACTATTCCTTGTATCAGTACCTTCGGGACTATGACTGGAGTAGTGTTCTAGCTGATCAGTGTGTTGAATCATCAACTTCCACACTTTCGACTATTGTCCAGGAAACCATGCAGCTCTTCATACCAAAGAAGGTGTCTCATTAAAGTGACTATCCCATATGGTTCTCGAAGGAACAAAGACATTGCTTAAGGTCCAGGCTACACTATCATCGCCTGTACAAAAAAACTGGCAATGTCGTTTGGTACACGAGATTTTGTGAATGTCGTGCGGAGGCGAAACAATTGTTTAAGCGAGATAAACAACAACATGTTGACATCGCCGAGAAATCATTGAGCACACTGCCACAGTGTATGTGGAAGTTTGTCAAAGAGAGCATCAAAGAGAATGTTACCACGATCACATTGCCTGATAATGAGGATTGCGTCTCTAACCCTGTTGATGTAGCTAATATTTTTGCGCGCCATTTTAGTGCTTCTTTCAGTACAAATAATGGCCTTATGCCTAGCTCGAACATAAACTGCCTGGATTTTTTTACTTTTGTTCCAATTAATAAATTTAAAGTCTTGAAGGCAGCTAAAAAATTTAAACCAAAGTTATCTACGGGAGTGGATGGAATTCCCAGCTTCATAGTAAAAGGTTGTGCTCCACTCCTTTGTCCAGTTTTGGTTCATATATTTAACTAATCACTTGCATCTGAAACATTTCCTACCGCTTGGAAGCGCTCTGTTGTTGTTCCATTACATAAATTGGGTGATCGATCCCGGGTTAACAACTATAGGCTAGTCTCCCTCCTTTGTAGTATGTCTAAAGTTTATGAAATTGTTTTGCACACCCGCCTTTAAGCATATTTTTGTGTGAAGATTATTCCTGAGCAACATGGTTTCTATGAAAGGACGCTCCACAGAAACAAACCTGTGTTCATTCCTACATCAGATTGTACCATCTGTCTATAGCGGAGGACAAGCGGATGTAGTCTACTTTGATATGAGCAAAGCCTTTGACAAAGTTAATCACCGACTACTGTTGAGTATACTCTGTAGTTACGGTCTGTCCCTTAAGTACTGTCGTCTCCTCGATAGTTACTTATCTCATCGGCTGAACCTTGTGCGAGTATCCGGCCGATTATCTGCTGCGTTATTATCTACTTCTTGGGTTCCTCAAGGCAGTAACCTCGGTCCTTTGCTGTTTTTAATTTTTGTAAATGATCTAGCATCCTGTACTAAACACACGCGGTTTTTGTTATTTGCTGATGATATTAAGTTGTTTACAGCGGTTAAAACGGTTGACGATTGTTAATGTCTTCAGCGTGATATAGATTCTATTTCGGCGTGGTGTATTTCAAATGGCCTACTCTTAAATAAGACAAAGACGAAAGTTATGTCCTTTTCTAGGACGCGTGAAATTCTGAGTTTTCCCTATGTATTAGATTCCACCAATATTACTCGCGTTGAGGTCATCCGTGATCTAGGCGTTTTTATGGATCCTGCAATTAATTTCAATCATCACGTGACTTCAATTACGAATGCTTCCTTTAGAGTGCTGGGATCCATTACGCGAGTGACACGCGGTTTTTCTAAACCACTTTGAATTTTACGTTTGTTTTCTTCACTGGTGCGTAGTCGTGTTGAATATGCCTCAGTTGTCTGGAACTGTATTGGAGTGACAAATTCAAGTGTAATTGAGAGTGTTCAACGTAGATTCGTTCGTGTTTAGTTTGATCGTTATTTTCAACCGAACTATTTCTATAGTTATGAGAGGATTTGTGAACTCGTGAAGTTAGACTGGTTGCACAACAGGAGAACAATTCGTGAACTGACATATTTCTATAAGATTGTTAACGATATAATTGATTCCCCAGAGCTACTCAGTAACATCTACTTGCACGTTCCTCGTAAGTCTTGTAGACTTTATACTTTGTTTTACCCTACCGACTTTTACCATGCTGCACCCATGACACGCCTACAACTGACTTATAACCACTTAGAACAGATTTGTGGGAATGCTAGTCTTGATATTTTTGATGAAAAGCGTAAATTTCGAAAGTGTATTGAGGCTATTGTTTTTTCCTAACGTTTCGCTTTTATCCTGTTTAACATTTTACTACTCATTCACTCATTGATAAGTGCACCACTAAGGAGGCGTTAAGCTGTTGGTGGGTCACTGAAAATAAGAATAAATAAATAAATAAATAAATATGCTTAAACCTTTGCTCTTTTAATATTAGGTAGCTAAAACAAATATTATTGTGCAATTCCTTTTATCTACAATATTTAGAAAGACAAAAATATAGTTGTAAATTATTTAAAATTTGTAGTTTGACTTTTCACTTACTTATTTGTCGTTCTTCCCATAAAAAACAAATGCCAGCCTTTCAGACTTCTAGGAATTGTTGATAGGTTCGGGGCAGCTGCAGTACTTTATCCTCTTTGTGTGCTCCAAAAGAATGTAGTTGTCGACGGCGGTGCAAAACATGTAGGCCTGTAGAAAGAAGAAGTTAAAAACTACCGCGGATATAGTCACTTTCATCTTTAAACCGCAATTGAACAGGTAAAATTGTGATATCTTCCAGAAGAAAAATTTAAGCCTTTCTGTTTTCGTAAAATAGTTTTCTTATTTTTGTTGGGAGTATTTGTAGCACTCCGGCCCCGGTCTCAAGACGGAAAGCTTGCTATTGAAACAACAAGTGATCTGACAAAGGGGGTAATCTTCATAATAAAGAAAAATGTTTTAAAATTAAAAATTAAATTGAAAAAAAAATAAAAAACAAAGCCACACTAACTCAATAGTTAGACTAGCTAAAATGAGACAGCAGATGCCATTCTGGACAAAAGACCCGAAGGTGAATGCGAAAAGTGGAGCTGGAGGCGTAATAGAAGCTAGAGGCAATGGCTGTAGAGCAAAGTAACAAAGTACGTTACTCGTCACTCACACAGAAAGGGAACGCTTTACCGACTTAAATTTTTATTCGTTAAAGGACAGCGTTTTCCGACACATGAACGTGGAGCGTGACCGTTTTACTTTCTAAAAGGGGGGGGGGAGTGTTTCCGTGCGGAAACGAGAGGCGAAAATTTGAATGTGTGTGTAATGAGTGCAAGAATTCGCAAAACTCTGCACCTAAAAACTGAAAAAAAATAATTAAAGTGTCATTTTTTTAAGTTTTGAGAAGATGTCATAAGAACTAACGTAACTACGTTACCCGTACTCGAAATATGTAACGTAAGCGCGTTATGCGTTGCAGTTTTAGAAGCTGGTAAACGACCACGGTTATACCTTGTCTCGTTGTGACTTGGCAAAGGGTGAACGATAAGCCCGCACTGCGTGCCGAAGGCTTCGAAATGCGGGACGTATACGAGCCTGGCACACACATACTGGATGTAATGACGCAGCGAAAAGCCTGATACTTCTTCGG
>JAZHYW010022543.1:0-11565 GCA_037355805.1 Ixodes ricinus
TTTACGTCATCTCATCTTGTTGTTACACCACTGATACGCGAATACACGGTCACATCGGCGATAATTCCAGTCTTCTGTTCACTACGCACAACACTGCCATCACGATGTTGCTGCTATGTTGCTGACACGCAGAAATACAGAACCACGTTGAACGCCGGTTGGCACTCGGCGCGGGAAAACAGAAGCCGGAACTCAGCACGGAAGGCACCCAGGCAGCCGGCGGGAAAACCTGCCTGCCTTGGACACAGTTCCTGCGATTTCCATAACGTCGAAAACGTCGATACAGTGCCTCGTGGTTCCGCTACTGTAGTTCCGCTACAGTGGCCTAGAAGCCGCGTACGTCCCGCAATCCAGAGACGTTCATCTTACCCAGTGTACGTAGCGCTGCTGGCACTGCTCCGGCTTCATTTGTTCGTTTGAAAAAATTAGTGGTAAAAACGTGAATGCAACCGAAATGTTCTGCACGTTTGGACTAGAAGACGGGAATTAACGGCGGCCTTCCCTCCCGCTGAAGCTCTATCAACTCAACAACATTTATTTAACAACGTGCGCGACGTGCTCGAAAAACGAAACCGAAAGGAGGATGCCTCCCGTCTTCTCGAGTCCGCTTGGGGGCGCGTCAGTAGAAGCGAGGAAGACGCGCCGTTGCTAACTTTTACCTCCCTTTTTCTTGGAGTGCAGGGTCAGGGCCCGGCGGTCGAGGCGGCCGAGGCAGCCGAGTTACGAAATGTGGCCGAAGAGGCCGTGGCCCGAAGCCCGCCGTTATCGCAGCTGATCGCAGCTGCCCAGTGTAGGTAGCAGTGTCGGCATCGTTTCGAAGCTTAGCGGTTTATGACGGATGTGTTTAAACTTCTTTCTTTGTGAATGTCAAAAACACCGCGGCAAAAGAAACGACTGAAGGACCGACCTCGTCGTCTTGGCCCCTGCGTAAACGGCTTAGATCCAACCTGGGTGCCCAAATCTTGTTTATCAAACAGCGCTGATCAAGCTTGTAGCAATTATATTTGTATAGTTTTGTTTGGCGTCGGTGGATAATAAGGACTTTAATTTTCCTTCCATCGGTCTGGGTTTGTTTATGCCTGTTTTGGTAAATAAAAAAATAAAAAAAAAAACTTAACGAAAAAAAAAACCGCTCCTTCCAGGGATCGAACCATCGACCACTTCGTCTGTAATGCGGTGTTCTACCCCTGCGCCAACCGAACGAGGGGGAACTGGAGCTCTCCTCTCATCCAAACTTCTGTTCCTCCCTTCTCTGGGCAACTTGACCGCAACAAGGAGGAACAGCCGCCATTGCTCCTTTTCTCCTCTTTTTTTCTTAGAATGGAGGTTCTTAATTCAGTTCAGTCTTCATTTAAATTCAGCTGTCAATCCGCCCGTACCGTGCCAGAAGGAACCTAGGTTAGCAGCTCTATTTTGTATTGTTTCAAGTTTGTTTATGAAGTTATTTTGTTTCGGGCCCCAGACGGCACAGGCATATTCTAAAAATCGACCTAGCACATGTTAAATACGCGGTTTCCTTTGAGTTACGTAGTGAACAGTGTAGGTTTTGTTGAATAAAGTTCAGTTCCCTGCCAGCCTTTACAATCACGTCATCCACATGAGAATTCCACGAACAGTCGGTTGATAGCGTGACACTTAAGTATTTATCCGAAGAGTCCTTGTTTTCTACATCGTTATTTATATAATACTGGGTTTCAATTTTCTTTTTATTATTAAAACAAATATACACACTTTTGGGGATTTAAAGCCATTTTTTATGTAGAGCACCACGTAGTTATGCACTCTAAATCTATCTTTAACTGAGTGGCATCATCTTGTTACTAATTTTTCTGTACACCACGCAGTCATCGGCAAGCAACCGAACTGAAGATGAAATACACAAAGGAATATCATTGAAATATATTAAGAACAAAAGCAGGTCCTGAGACAGAGCCCTGTGGGACTCCTGATGTAAAGTTAATGTATGCCGAACTTTTACCTTTCAGTAATACACACCGATAACGCTCTAGGAAATAATGTTCGATTCATTTTAGTACCAGGAAGTCTATATTTAACATGTTATTTTATTCAGCAGAAGTTGAACGCGAAACAATATCGAAAGCCTCGCGAAAATCTAGAAATATACAATCTGTTTGGCCTCCCTCATCAACATCAGATGACAAGTCATGATAAAATTCGTCAAGTTGCGTGGTGCAAGGTAAGCCCTTACGGAAACTGTGCTGTTCTTTAGATAATAGATTGTTTTTTTGTCATATGATTTATTTTATTAGTGTATAGGCAACCTGCAATGCTGTTTGGTTTGTAGCTATCTAGCGACTTAAGCAAGAAACATTGGGTGTGCATAGGAGTAGCGGCTGCATTGTTCAAACGCGAGCTATTCGTTGATACTTTGTTTCACCTTCGGTCCGAGCGCGGCCGATGTTATGAGCCGAAGGGCCAATGAAACAGCGAAAGAGGCAGACGTCATTGCGTGTCCCTGCACCTAAGAGGAGCAGCCGTTGTTCGCCGTCTTTCTGTGCGTGCTCGTCCGCCGGCTTGTCCTATTAAGCAAAAAGAGCACGCCATGACGTTGCACTTTTTGCGCCGTTTAATTGGCCCTTCCGCTCATAACATCGGCCGCTCTCGGACCTGAGGTGAAACGAAGTATAGTGGCGGCGCTTACCTTAGTGCCTGAAGCAAGAAATACTTGGTAGACGAGGAAGCTGTTATCCCATAACAGGCCAGTACGCCGGAAGCTAGGCCCAGCCGGGCCAATCGGAACGTGACTACGTATCGCGGGAGTCTGCTTTTACTGCGAAGAAGTATCAGACTTTTCGCTGCGTCATGCTCCAATATGTGAGCGTTGCGCTGGCATACGTAGCGCATATCGAAGCTGTCTGCACGCAATGTGGGCTTATCGTTCACCATTTGCCAAGTTACAAAGCGAAGGGGTGTGACCGTGGGCTCTCACTGTGCTGGCGCCGCCTCCCTATTACCGGCTAGCTAAAAAGATATTTTTCATGATCTTGCATAAGATGGAGGTTAATGAAATAAGGGTGTAGTTTTCGACATCTTTCCTAAAACAACTTTTTTGTGAATGGGAACTATGTGAGCGGTCTTCCAGTCGTTTGGCGAGATACCCACATATAGTGACTTCGCATATATTAAATAAAGATAGAGCGAAATCGGATGAGCACAGCGCACTGAATGCACACGAGGAGATATGCCATCTGGGTTATTTACCTTAGTTTCGTCGATACTCTTTAGTAGCACTTCGACACCAATTAACTTATTTGTTGGGGTAACGGGTGCAAGTTTATACTGAATGCATATGGAGGGATGCTATCGAACAAGATAGCTTCTGCCAAACCACCTCCTAATCCTTACCTGGCTGCCATACTTTGTACCAAAGAAAAAATTAGTTTACATTTAAAAACAACATTGGTTCTAAGAACTTTGAAGCGCAGAGAAGAGAAGACAGATCTAGGAATGTTAACAGTTTGATACGTCACGAAGACGGTTAGATAAATTGATAAACGTGGTATCAACAAGAAAGTTCTAAGCTTCTAAACGTGTGACGTTTTTTGTTTTTTTTCGCCATCTTCGATTATTTAGAGAACAACGTTGAAACTAATTAATATATTCTGGCACTGCATAAAATTTAATACATCTGGCACTACATAAAAATTACGACGTAATTTTTCTTGCTTTCGCTGAAGCGAATTGGTATAAAAGGACGTCCGGTCAATTTTTTTCTCATTTCCTTCTCAACAAAGCGAGATAACCAATTAGGTATTTGCTCAAGGAAGCTCTCAAATACAAAAGTATACATTCCATCTTGCTCAAGGACCTCTCACAGCCATCGATGAATACTGATATGGTTGACAGTATCTGAATGGCAATTCGAATATTGGGGAAGACGCTCCAATCTTTATATACTCGACTATAAAGCGGAGTTATTCAGGTCTTTTTACTTCCAAGTCAGTTCGCTTTGAGAGAAACAATCTGCAGTCTGAAATCTTTTCATACAGATTATGTTCGCTAACGTATCAGCTTTAGAGTTCTCCTAAACTGCAGCATTTTGTTTTGCTGTCTCTGTCGGTACCGTATCGCAGCCGTCAAATTCAGGAGGAACTCAAACTTGACTCCAGTGTCGTGAATAGGTAAGCGATCCTCTCGTCGATTTCCAGATGAAGACGGTGGAGTCTACTTTTTATGGGCCTTTCCATTTGCCGCTTGGTTGCTAAGCTGCGTCCTCTCTATATTGTTTTCAAGCATTTCTGTTTTTCGTTCCAGACGTCTTTCAACCCAAATGCCCCACTCTTCGCAGAGACGATGCTTTTCATAAAGTGACTCGCGTACCAACTTCTCTCGTTCATCATAAAAATAGCCTTGGAGCGCTTTCATGTCTAATTTAGCATGGTCAAAGTTTGTTCTCGAATTCTGCAGCCTTTTCGAACGAGACTTTTGCAAATCCGTACACTGTTCAAAACGCCGAGCACAATCAAAAGCTCTTAACTCACCATCCGTCTTCACAGCACTCTGTCGTCAGACTCGTCACTGTCACTTTCTCTCTAACTCGTTTTATTTTCATTATTAGTTATAACCTGTTGAACTTGAGGTACCTCCTCAGCAAGACAGAAAGAAACCCAGGCGCCCGCAGTCCTTTACGGAGACGGGCTGCAGTTGCGATAGGTTTTCGCTTTTTGCTGCAACGCCAGTAATGTTCTTGGCCTTTCATGACTATGCCTTTCTGCCGTTTTTGCTCGACAGTTTGTATGACGCTTCTTATAGCAACGCATAGGAGCAGTCACCGCCGTCCGTTATACTGCTTCGTGCCTCTTTCGCAGCTATCTGATCGAAGCGGCGGCAGCGTCTGGACTGAAATTGGTACGGAAACCGAATTTTGAAAGCTCATTGCTTTGCTTTTACTCAAAGCGGGTTAAAGCAAGACCTCACCAGTACCAAGACTTTGTAGAAAAACGCAAGAAGACACATTTTAAACTGAATTAAACGATAACCGAAAATCACGAGGTGGATACCTGAAGCTAACATGGTATGTCTTGACGAAACCATATCCGTAAGAGCAGCGCCACAATGGGAAGTACGCTCAGTCACAGAAATTACTTAGGCCTCAATGCAATATCGAGGCTCCTTGGTGAAGAAAGTCACGGCAGAGTGGGCCACCATTGGTTTTACTTTCGGGCGGTCTTCCCGGCAAAGCTTGTTTAGGGTGGTTTGTGGGATTGTGCCCGTGCAATATGATGTCGACGCTGCAAAATGTCAATTAAAACGGTCTCGAACCCCACCTATGCCGATGACGTGACCGCCGCCTAGGTTGACTACTACGAACTCGATCGCTATGAAGTAAACGCTACTACATTCTAAATCTGCTACGCATAACATGCGGCCCCAAAGTGAATTTTCTGTGCTGCATGATTCATGCGTAAGCTGTTTTATATGTAGCACTTTTTATCGGTAATAGGAAGTTTTCGTAGATGGTTTTCGCCGTCCGGCAACGCTCTCCGCGACCCACTACGAGACCCGGAACTCTACAGTGAAGGCCATCGGCCCGCAGGCGCAGTAGCGGCTCCTTCGTTGCGGAGGGCTAAGCGGAGGGTGAGCCCTCCGCAACGAAAACTTCCTAATATGATGCACGCCTAACCTTGAAGGCCCATCCGTATGCAGTGCACTGCTCGGCGCTGCGGTGGGCGTTTTGGCTTCGCACGTGCCCTGGACTCGTTCAGAGGGGAGGGGAACAAGTGCTATGTGAAGCAAGTCCTCCGCTCTGCTCTAAACGAACGGTGAGCCAACGTGCACGCCAAAGCACCCGATAAGAAGACAAGAAATACAAGCTTGTATTTCCTTTTTCGCGAGCCTTCTATTTCTCTATAATGCAAACCTAACCAATCATCTTCATTCACTCAGCAATACATTGCTGGGTTTATTGACGACTACGCGAAATCCACGTCACCAAGCGCCTAGAACATCAAAGATGTGATGGTAGGTTTGCTCGCCAGCCTTCTTGAGCGAATAAGATATTCACAGCTCTTAACGTTCTAAAGACGAAGCCTACAAAACAAGTGATTAATATCGCAAATACGTCAGTCTGGCAAACAAATAAAACTTATTTTTTACAACGTGGTAATATGACAAGGCTATGCATTACAACTGATAATTTTAATGTTGTTACATGACTTCCTCTCGAACTACCCCCTTTGCAAGAAGCTAAAAAAATTAAGGAAGTTTACAATTATCAGTAATGACGAATTAGAGCAGAGCTCTTGAGGAAGATGAAAGCAGAGTATATTCCTCTTCTCCCTCCGCACCCTCCCCTCTTTTTCGCCTCCTGCCCTCCCAAATATTGGGAAGTTTTCGCCAAAATTCACGCTAAATTTAGCGAGAATTTTCCGTCTAAATTTAACGGAAAAACGTCCCGGCTCTATTGAGCGGAAAAATTTCCCATAATGCAACGCGCGCGGTTATGCCGACGCCGACGGCGACGCCGCTCAACTTGGAAACGGGCGCCTAAGAGCTGCGCTCTAAAAAAGATTGAGTTTTTTTAAGAATTGTAACTTGTACGGAAGAAGTCGGCATAGCGGTATCTCCGACTTCTGGCGCGTTGGTTCACGGGCGCTGCAGCCTTCCGAATTCGGAGGCTCTACTTCAATCGGCGGGAGACGCATCTAAAGTGGTTTCAACTTTTCGCGAGCTCACCACAACCGCTTAGGAAAAATAATTAAATTAAGAGCTGCGACGGTGCCGACGGCCGAGGGAGCGGTGAGCGTAGTAGCGCCACGAAAAAGTCAATAGTGAGTTTCAGTATTAGTAGAAACCGCAAGCACCGTGTGTTTGTGTTAGCGGCGCGTGTTCTACCCAGCTTGGGAGCAAAGCCCAAATTGCGTCTCACATGGGCGCATGGCGACGACGCGGATTCGCAGCATCCGCGTCGTCGCCGTGGTTCAATTTAATTAGCGTTAGTCTAATCCAATTAATGTGAAAGTTTGGAGCAGGGGCGCATCAGGAATGAAGCCGGTGCGTCGACTCCAGGGAAAGAAGCCACCGGCATCGTTCTTCCCGTTCCGTAGACTCGGCGGGAGGCACCGAAATGTAAAATCGCGCTATGGTTGAGCTCCGTCGGACGCGAAGGTTTTTGGCGGACTATTTTACGACCGAGTACTCTTATGAGCGAGATCGCCGCGGACGATGTCGAGATGTTGCAATCTCGTCGTCGTCGCTGGTCACCAGCGGGTCAAGGTCAAAATGCCCAGCTCCCAACATCTCTCGATACTATTCTCTCCCATCGCTGCTGCGATCAGTAAAACTCACGTCTGAAGTGGGATACTCCGTCGAAGCGAGCGATGCCGTGGACGTGATCGTTTCGAAACTGAATGCGCTCAAAACGCGAAGGGAAAACGAGAAAGCTGAAGCGCGAGACTCCATCAGAGCGGAGTGTGCGATGCGTGCTTCACGGGGACGCCGCGCCGCTAGGGACGGTGGGCGAAGCACGTGACCGACCGATCAAACGTAGCGGACTCCCCGAATGGGGTTGATCCGAGGATCCCGCCAGTAAATCGATTCATTCGCGAAACTATCGCGCCACTGACAAAACAAACTTGGCTAAAGTATAGTAACATCCAAGGGGGTCCTCCTAGTTCAGTTATCTCATATAGTATATTAGGTCTATCCTAAGTGATCTGATAGACGCTCATAATCACAATATCGATTGTATGATGCGCTTGTAATATAATTTGTGTGTAGACATTAGCGGATAATAATATTATCACGTAGGCGAAGGAGACGTTGGCAGTGGTAGGACCCAAGAAGGGTTTAATGGAGCGGACTGCAAAGCAGGATCAAAGAAAAAGGCGAAGGGCCGGTCCGGTCGATCTGCTTGCAGTTCTTCGAAATTGCGCGGGGCACGAGAGAGCGCCAGGCGCGAGCCCCGTGCAGAACCGAAAAAGACCGAGGCGCGCTGTCATGCGCGAACAATCGAGGCGTTTGTTAACTGTGGCATTATCCCCCTTTAAAGGAAGCAGCGACCCGATGCTTGAAGGTAAAGCTTCGTGGGAGTAGACGGGCAAATATGTTCTTTCAACGTCTACCTGGCATAGTATGGTTTGAGGCGGACTACATGAACAACTTCTGGGTGCAAACGGCGTCGCCGTGATGGCGAGTTTTCATGGGGCATGACCTCGTAGGTTAATTGTCCAAGACGGCGGACGACCTTGTACGGGCCGAAGTAGCGACGGAGGAGTTTCTCGCTACGACCTCGTTGGCGAATGGGGTCCATACCCAAACTTGGTCGCCAGGTTGGTATTGTACGTCATTTCGTCGAAGGTTGTAGCGTCGGGCGTCGCGTTGTTGCTGGTCTTGGATTCGGATCTTCGCTAACTGGCGGGCCTCTTCTGCGCGTTGGAGGAACGCATCCACGTCGTCGGGATGGACGTCGTCTTCAACGTACGGTAACATGGCATCTAGTGTACTTTTGGCCGCTCTTCCGTATACGAGACTGAATGGCGTCATTCCTGTCGTCTCTTGCGTTGCCGTGTTGTACGCGAAAGTTACATAAGGTAAAATGTCGTCCCATGTTGTATGTTCGACGTCCACATACATTGATAGCATGTCTGCAAGAGTCCTGTTGAGGCGCTCAGTCAAGCCATTTGTTTGGGGGTGGTAGGCAGTTGTCCGGCGGTGAGCGGTTTGGCTGAAGTGCAGAATGGCTTGCATGAGCTCGGCCGTGAAGGCTGTTCCTCGATCTGTGATGACGACCTCGGGAGCACCATGTCGCAGGAGGATCGCATGCACGAAGAATCGTGCTACCTCCATAGAGGTGCCGCTGGGAAGGGCCTGTGTTTCGGCGAAGCGGGTTAGGTAGTCGGTAGCCACGATAATCCATTTGTTACCGGAAGCAGAAGTAGGAAAAGGACCCAGCAAATCCATTCCTACTTGTTGGAAGGGCTGCATGGGCGGCTCTATGGGCTTCAACGGTCCTGAAGGTCTTGTAGGCGGCGCTTTTCGGCGTTGGCATTCTCGGCAAGTGCGTACGTACTGAGCGACGTTGGTAGCGAGGCGTGGCCAGAAGTAGCGTTCATGGATCCTGCCGAGGGTGCGCGTAAATCCCAGATGTCCCGATGTTGGCTCGTCATGCGCCGCTTGAAGGATTTCGTCGCGGAGGGCTGTGGGGACCACAAGTAGGTACTGTGCCTTGTTAGGAGCGAAATTCTTCTTTACGAGCATGTCGTTTCGCAGACAAAATGCGGATACGCCGCGCTTGAAGACTCTTGGGACTGTGGTGGTTTTGCCTTCAAGGTAGTCGATAAGCTTGTTTAGGTCTGGATCAGCTCGCTGTTGCTGAGCGAAGGTACTAGCACTGATCGCACATAGGAACGTGTCTTCGTCGTCCGTGTTTTCTGGTGGTGGGTCGACAGGTGCACGCGAAAGGCAGTCGGCGTCGGAGTGTTTGCGTCCCGACTTGTGTAGGACTATGAAGTCAAACTCCTGCAGCCTCAAGCTCCAGCGTGCGAGGCGTCCGGAGGGGTCCTTTAAACTGGCGAGCCAACACAAAGAGTGGTGATCAGTGATTACCTTGAAAGGCTTGCCATATAGGTAGGGGCGAAATTTGGAAATCGCCCATACGATGGCGAGGCATTCCCTTTCGGTCGTGGAGTAGTTTTTTTCGGCTTTGGACAAAGAACGGCTGGCGTAGGCGATAACTTGCTCAAGTCCGTTCTGGTGTTGAACAAGAACGGCGCCGAGGCCTACAGAGCTGGCGTCGGTATGAACTGCTGTTTCGGCGTTCTCGTCGTAGTGGGCCAGTAACGGGGGCGACTGTAGGCGCTTCTGAAGCTCCCGGAATGCATCTGCTTGCTCTGGCTCCCAGGTAAACGGTACATCATCGTGCGTCAAGCGCATGAGGGGCTCGGCAAGTTGAGAAAAGCCCTTGACAAAACGTCTGTAATAAGCGCAAATGCCTAGAAACCTGCGAACGGCTTTTTTGTCCGCTGGCTGCGGGAAGCGTGCAATAGCTGCAGTTTTCTGGGGATCAGGATGAACTCCACTTCCACTAACGATGTGTCCGAGAAATTTTAGTTCTTCGTAAGCGAAGTGACACTTCTCCGTCTTAAGTGTTAGTCCTGAAGACTTAATTGCTTCGAGTACCGTTTCCAGTCTCCGTAGGTGTTCATCGAAGTGCGTGGAGAACACGACAACATCATCGAGATATACGAGGCAGGTCTGCCATTTGAGCTCTGCCAACACAGTGTCCATAACTCTTTGAAACGTTGCTGGCGCTGAGCAGAGGCCGAAGGGCATGACTTTAAACTCATACAGTCCGTCAGGGGTTATGAAGGCTGTCTTCTCCCGATCCCTCTCGTCGACCTCGATCTGCCAATATCCCGTCTTGAGGTCCATCGAAGAGAAGTACTTGGCGTGGCTTAATCGGTCTAGAGTGTCGTCGATTCGGGGTAAAGGATAGACGTCTTTCTTAGTGATTTTGTTTAGCCGGCGATAGTCAACGCAGAACCTGAGGGTGCCATCTTTTTTCTTCACAAGAACGACAGGCGATGCCCAAGGGCTTTTCGAGGGTTGAATAATGTCGTCGGAGAGCATCTCTTTAACTTGATGTTGAATTGCCTCGCGCTCCTTGAATGAAACTCGATAAGGAGATTGTCGGAGGGGCGTGCGTCCTCGTTAGTTATGATTCGATGTCTCGCAATCGGGGTTTGCCGGATTTTCGAAGAGGACGAGAAAGAGTCGTGGTAGCGTTGAAGTAGGTGCTGTAGTCGGTCCTGTTTTTCCCGAGACAACGCAGGGTTTACATCGAATGCGGGAGCAGCCTCTTCCGTCACGGAAATTGTCGAGGTTGTATCGGAGAGGGTCAGAGCGTTACTGACCTCGGCGGTGTCCTCTAGGGAAGCCAGTGAGGTGCCCCGGCTGAGATGTTGGTATTCCGAAGTGAAGTTTGTTAGCAAGATAATCGCTTGTCCTTGTTCAAGGCGAACGACTCCCCTCGCAACCGAGATTCCTCGTTGAAGCAGCAGAGATCTATTGCTTTCAACGACTCCCTCGTAATCACTGGATACGGCAGCTGTTACAGAGACAAGGACACTTGAGCGGGGTGGTAACGTAACATGCTCGTCGAGTAGCGTAAGCGACGTCGGCTGGACGTTGGGCGGGATGGCGTGCTCTGTAGAAAATGTGACCGACTTTGATTTGAGATCGATGACAGCGCTGTGCTCAAGAAGAAAATCCATACCCAGGATAACGTCCCGCGAGCACTGGTGCAAGACGAGGAACGTCGCAGGATAAGTGAAATGGCGGATTGTAACCCTCGCTGTACATCGTCCGGTGGGAGTCACAAGATGACCTCCTGCTGTACGAATCAGAGGGCCGTCCCAGGGGGTCGTCACTTTCTTTAGAGCTCTTGCAAACTGCCCGCTCATAACGGAGTAGTCAGCGCCCGTGTCGACGAGAGCGGTTATGTCGCGTCCGTCGAGAGATACGTTCAGGTCGGCAGTGGTCGTCAGGGCGTCGTTGGGACGTCGTGACGTCGAATCGCGGCTGCGTCGGTGCTGGTTGGGAGGA
>JAZHYW010022544.1:0-97363 GCA_037355805.1 Ixodes ricinus
AGGGAGTATCGCCGCGTTTTGCACTCGAATCACTCCCTTCCTTAGGTAGGATGCACCGGTGACGTGGTCAGAAGCACGTCAGAGGTCTGCGCCGCCACCGCGGCCGCAGTCGATTCCGGCCGGGGGTTAGGACCGCACGCGATGTGAGGGGAGTCAAAAGCCAAAGAGCGAACCCTAGCCGACGTTCTCCGAGTCTAAATTTAGCAACTCCCTTGGGGTCCCGGGACGGGGACTTCAAACCGCGCTGCAGCAAGCCACCCGTGCAGTAGACAGCGCTGGGGGTTTGGACTCGCGTCCCCCCCCTTTCCCGCCGCCATCTTTTCTTCGGGACGCTCAGCGTTAACTCTTGACTCAATCTCTCTCCACCTTTCCTCGGTGTATGGCTTGAACCTCGCGTGTAGTTCCTTGCGCTCAAGCTTTGTGCGCCTCTTTCCGTTTATTTCTTTGGTCTTGCGCCCGAAGTATCAGTTGGGCTTTTTAAGTATAGTTTATTTAAACGTTTTCTTTTACCTTTTTTTTTAAAAGTATGTTAACGCTAAAGTGTGGTCTCTGCTGAACCGTTTGTCGAAGCTTTATTTTTCTATCTAGTTTGCGGTTTCTCTGTTTGGTTATTTAAGTTTCGTTTTCTTCGTGTGTATTTCCCGTATAGCAAAAAAAAAAAAGCGTTGCGCTAAAAGTTGTTTTGTATTTCTTTAAAGTATAACGAGGCACGAAGGTGTACTTCGGAAAGTGTATTAGCTTTCTCATAGTGCTTATAAATGCACCTTTAGTACGCATGTCATAGCGGCCGGGCCGGGTCGGCAGCACAGTTCATATCTGCGCTCTGTCCACCACGAAACCATTTGGTGTCAGTGAAACTATACATCTTTCTTATTTAATGAAAGTGCATGGTTAGTAAATATTTTTGTGTAGCTTTCCTCTTTTTTTTTTTTTTTGCCAAGATCAGTTGTTGAGCGTGTTTAACTGGAGTCATGAAACCAAAACTATAGCCGTTGCAGACCAAAGAATTCTCGTCTCACTCATAAAATAACGTCATATTTTTCATATTATAATTACCTGCAAAAATGAAAATATAGTATATTATATTATTTTGCTACATCCCATGTTCAGCGCTCTTCGGTAGCCTCCAGCTAAAATATCTTGACATCATGCACCGTTTTTAATGTTTCGTGTTTTCTCGTTTTTTTCTTTTTTTTTTGCAAGCGCACAGTATTACACATTTTTTTAGATTAGATTACAACGGCATACATATTTGACGTTTTTGTTCTCTCTGTCTTTCGTGAAATATGCGTATAGAAATTATTTAAACACCAGGAAGTGTGCATTTTAGCATTTTCGTCTGGTGCGGATTTTCAACGAGATCTGATAACAAGAGTTCGCGCATCCTCTCTAGAATTTATTTTTATTTATTTAGGAATACACGCGGCTCTTCGTTGAGAGCCATAGCAGGAGCCAATCACAATGTTAAAAAATGTACAGAAAAAAACAAGGGCATGCACGCAAGAGCGCGGTCTAAGAAATATACAGAAAAAGGAACATGCTACAGAAATAAGCGAGCACGGTGAAAAGCAGTGACGTCATCGAACGTGTTTGTATAACGCGAGTGATATGCTTGGCTCTGGCTTCGTTCGTGTGGCTTCTGAGTTGCATCGAATGCAGTTCCTGCCAGTCGAAAGACTTCGTTCACTCGGCCAGTGGGTTTGCCTCTTTGAGTTCGGTTGAGTGACCTTCTTGAGAAACGTGAGACTGAAACGCGTGCAATCGAGGGAGACTCTAGAAATGTTGTAAAACCACGCACACTTTTTTTTTTTAAATTGCACGTCTTTAAACCGTATCAAACTGCGGGGTTTCTCTTCATAAAAAAAAACATAATCGAAAATTTAAAAAAACAGTATTCATATTTAAAAAAAAACAATTTTGTGCCTCATAACAAAAATGCTGATTGAAAAAACAAAAGTGACCAATAATATATTTTGAGGAAACCATTTTTAACATTACTTTCTTACGTTGCTGTACTGCGACCTAGATTATCACTGGCAGTCCTAGCGAATGGTGTTTGTGTAGAACTAAGGCTGGCGTCAGGAGTTGCGCTGCCTCTCCTGCCTCCTTCGTGATCAGTGGTGTAGCCAGGAAACATTTTTGGGGAAGGGGAGGGGAGGGATGGGAAGGGAGGGAAGGGCGGGAGAGGTAGGAGAGAGGTCGAGGTGGATGGAATGACCCATGTCTTGGGGTGCGGAGGGGGCGAGATGCATGTGTATGTCATAGGGTTTGGCTGAGTTTGGGGGGGGGGGGGGGGGAGTTGAAGCCCCATAACCGTAAGCCTGCCTCCTTTTGCTTCGCCACTGTCCGCAATGCGCATCGGAGTTGCGCAGGAAGAGGTAGCGCAACTACCCTGCCAATCACACTTCGAGCTTTCACCGCTTGGTGTCGTCCCTACGCAAACAAAGTCCGTTCGAATTTTCTGAATAGCGTACTTGTATGAACCGTTAGAAGTAAATGTATTGCTTTCAGAAGTAACCAAGTTGCTCTTGTGATCACTACCTAACAAAGGTAATCAAATGATTACAAAAATTACTCAAAAATGTAATCAATCACAAGTAATAGATTACTTGTAATGAGTACTGTACAAGTCTGCGTGTAACTCGTTACGTTTTCGGTAACAAACTAACGACATCGTTACTTTTTTTTTTACGAACGGGAGAGAGTAACGTATAACTACTGTTTGAGCGAGTATCGAGCGACAGTGCGTGTAGTTACTTTTGATGTGGAACGTGCGCAACACTAACCTTGTCCTTACTGCAGATCCTACTGTAGCTGTACCCTAATGTGCCTGGAGAGGCCTTACCCCGAAGATAATTCACCCCTATTTTTGGCTCGATTTGGTATTTTCTTTAAAACACCGAAATATAACCCACTCCTAGTAATCGTAGTGTTTGGATCAATGGTGACGTCGGCGTAAATGCGACTCGTTAGCTATGGCGGGCTATAAGCGCGAACATTGTGACCGGGAAGCACGGTCATCTTTGCTTCGTTGTTCCCCGCTGCGATAACAAGTTTGGCAGGAAAACATAATCTAGAAACAACTTTTTTTTTCTTCATGTTTTCTCGATTCTACACCAAAAGATAGCCCACTCCTTGTTTTCACCCAATTTGCTCTTGATTTTAGGTGGGCGATCTCTCGGGATATTACAGTGCATGGCTCGCACCGATGTCACACCAGCGGCCATTGTGGTTGCTATGCATTTCTGAGCGTGCATCTTCTGCAGCGTGCATTATCGCCTCGAATTTGTTTTTTTTTGTTTTGTTTTCTCGGCAAGAGTACTTCCAGCACGACCGGTGACGTCACTTGAAGGCCACGTATTGGCGTTACGATTTAGTCCGGTCCGAATGGGGTGGGAGACGCATCCACTCACTTCCTTCCGACCCTAAATCCGCGGTCTCACTGCGTACAAAAGACAGTGTGCGTACGCTGTCTGAGGCGTGATTCTTTCTGTCATGACGGTGGCATTGGTCATATCAAAAACTGTCTGCAGGCATGTTGAAGCATGTTCGAAAGCCAACATGCGTGAGGCGTGCCCCCAGATAATCATGTCATCATGTATGCCGCACACTCCGTGCCTGTTGTATCGTGTACGAGTAGTTTGACTGCACTTAAAGGGCCCATGAAACGAATTTTGGGTTGGGATAAATCATTTTAGATTGGGATTTTACTGATAGCACATCGTTCAGTGGGCCAAAAGAAAAAGGTAGAAAGTCAAAAGCCTGACTTTCAGTGCGAAAATTTGAAAACACGGCGGACTATTTCGTACCTCCTCCCCTTCGTAAGCCCTCTTCCTTTTCACTGTGATACATCCGCGGTCCCAAAATCGCGTCATCGGGTCCAAACGCAGGTCACACGAAACCGGACCTCAATTATTTCCTTCACCCCTAAGCTGACATTGCGGTGGAAGCTACGCGCTTGCCGGACCAATCAGCCGCCTCCCTTTCATCACCTGACATCGTTCTCTGTGCGTGGGTGTGCGCAAAGGAGAGTGATCACGTGGCAAGTGTGGCTGGCCCAATGAGCAGATAGCGTCCATAGCACTGTCAGCTTCGGGGTGAACGGGTTGGGAAAAGCAACTTCTGTCTGAATTTTGAGCGACGGGCTAATATTCTAGGGGGACAATGGCTCTGTCCGGGTATACACAAACCTGATTCCGAGCAAGAGGGGCCTCCCCTCTTTCGTCTTCTTGAACTGTTTTGTAGAATGCGCGATTTATGAGTTGAGGAGGAAAGCTAAACAGGAAAAAGTTGGAAAAGCATTTCATGACCCCTTTAAAGACCGACGACCAGTTGGCGCTTTCCACTTTTCTCTCGCCTCCTCCTCTCCCCCTCTACCCTGTCCACCATCTCCTGTTTCCTCCTCCCCCATGGTGAGGAAGATCTTCTGCCTTGCAGAATCTCGAGTCTGGTCGTTGGCCTTTGAGCTGACAGCGCGGTAGGAGCTAATGAGCTCGCCGGCCCAATCAGCGGCCTCCCTTGCGGCATCGGACGTCGCTCTCTGTGCGTAGTGGAATGGATGCGAACGTGATGACGCAGGCGTCTATATTGGACTGGGTTTCGACGAGCGCGCGTAGCTTCCACACCGCACCGTCAGTTTAGAGCTGGACTGAGTATAAGGTGGAGACTCGAAAGTATGTGTGACTACGCTTATCGCTCTACAGGTCGATGGACATTTTTTTGCAGCAACGAGCGCCGCCTGTGGAGTTCTCTTCGAACGACAAATCAAGAAGGGCGGCCCAACTTGCCTCCGGCCGTTAGAATACGTTGGAATCTTGTACCGTTGTATTTAACTTCGTTGCCTTTTATGCCCCGCATTAGCGTATACTCAAACAAGAATGAACAAAACAAGATCAAATACACGCAAAGATGGGTGCTGAATATGTTGGTCGACCGGAACTTTTTCCCGCGAAAATGGCTGTAGCGGGAAGCAGACCAGGAGAGGAGGTGGAGGCATGCGCGGAAGCTTATACTCGGAAAAGAAAAGGTCCAATATTGCACGTGATAACCTTTTCCAATGTACTGTAGAAGAACTTGTAGTTGGGCTAGTTGGTGAACGTTATAAAACATTGTGTAAGGTACAAAGAAAACAGACACAGAGAAGAAGACACACACGCAGGCGACTGCGTGTGTCTTCTTCCTTGCGTCTTTTTTTTTCTCCTTTACGTTATGCATTTTATCCTTTCTTAAGGACGAGAGTTAGAAAACGAAAATCATTATTGTGAAGGAGATACTCTTTCCGGCGCTGGAGCAGTAGTTACTTCTACCACACTTCTCCAAGCACGTTGGGAATGTGCTGGATCAGGGAGGGGGCACAGTTCCGACATTGATCGCATGGATGTTGGACGATAGGCAAAATCAACTCGGCGTCGATTTTTCTCTACAGCGTTAGTATGGCTAGTCTATAGTTTCCACAGCGTCGGTCGTGTCTAAACGTAAGCGAAAACGCAAGCTTCGTAACGCAAGAAAACATTGCTACTTTAACCAGTCTTCAGAATCGCGTCTCCTTCGCAAAACTGCGCGTTCGAATGAAACGCAAGACCAAGTCGCACGGTAGTGCGGGGCTGCAGCCCCGTGGAAACTGGGCGACGAGATGTTTTCGGTGTCGCCCTCCCACGGTTTTTATCCCCGACGTCACAAACCGAAATTATTAGCAGCGGGCTACAAGTTCGATAGCGCGTCCAAATTTGCGGTAGGAGCCTGATCGCCACGTTCCTAAATCGACACCGTCAAAGTTGAGAGTCTTTACACTGCTGAGAACAGAAATAATCCCACTCGAGACGCGATATTCAGCGTTTGGCCAATAGTGGAAGGCCGATCCCAACGACGCGTTTGGTCACGCACGTCGCCGATACTCACTGACGGGACAACGAGGTCGAGACGTCTGTTTCGGGTACCAAGCCTTTCAGCCAGCGCTCGAAGGCCTCGCGCAGGTGGCAGGACTACTGAAAGGCCTACCCGCCGTTCTTACTCTGTTCATGACTATCTGGCGCGCAAGTTCGTCTGCTTCTTTTGCAGGGTGGTGGTGACGTCAGAAAGGCGCCGAGCTCTGATTAGCTCTGATTGAAGGATAGTGGGTAGGCCTCAAAGCATGCTGCCTTGAGGTCTACCCACTATCCTTCCAATCAGAGCCAATCAGAGCTCAGCGTCTTACTGACGTCACCACAACCCCCGCAAAAAGAAGCAGACGACTTGCTTTCCGCATAGTCTTCACAGTGTCTCACCGAACTACTGCTTGCTTTACTTTTTTTTTTTTGTGCTTCGTCAGTATATTTTTTAGCTTTACGTTTCCTGCCCGTTTCTCCATCTTGAAAAATAGACAGGGAAAATATCGACTGTTAGAATCCAGTGACACGCTGCCTTTGAGGCTCGGACACGAGTAACCTACCTATGTATACCTCCATTTCTGAGCGAGTGACAAGTGCCATCTTTCGAGAGAGTGACGTGTAACGTGCTTAACTACTTTTGAGCAAGTATCGAGTGACCTACTTAGATACTTCCAAAGCGAAAGCGAGTAACGATTCTTAGTTACTTTTTTTGTTATTATTATTACGTTTACAGTTTTGTTGAATAGTCGGTTCTCGATGAATTGTTCTCGTCAGATGTGAGCATTGAAATTGGAGGGAGTAGAACGGCACCGTGTCAAACTCACTTGATTAAATTCAGCTCCTCACTGAAGTAGTCAATGCCGAAGAGGAAAAAAATTAAAAAAAGCACTGCTAGGCTTGAACGCATGAAGAAACAAATAATCTTGCCAACGGGATGACAGACGCTTCGCTTACGCGATATATCGCCACGGGGGACGAAGCGCAAGACGAGCCGATAACAAAAGGGCGGACCCGCGGCGAGACTCCAAGGACGCCTGTCCAGGAGAACAAAAGGACGGAACACGGAGCGACGCACAAAAACAAGCCGCTTTCCGCCGCGCCGTTTCTACCATTCACGACAGCGCAGAGTCCTCTTCGCGGGCAATGCATAACAATAGGACGAATACCCGCAGCCGTCGCACAACAATGAGGACCCCCCTTCCCGATCAGGCACTGAGCCTGATCGGTCGTCTTCCTGGATCCCTAAAACCCGGCTTGAAACCAAGGCTACGCACGTGGCAGCAGCGGTTGCGCAAAGAGAGGTGACCCTATGGCTGGACAGAACCGTATGTCCTCGCACGAGACTCAACCACCAGGGGGTTTCAACCCTTTTTTTTTCGTTGTTCCCTATTTTCCCAGGTGTCCGGCCTCGTGATTCCCTATTACGCGAGATTCTGTCTTGGTGGCAAGATCCCATATCCCTCGATGTCATCCTTTCCTTTTTTTTTCCTTATTTCCGGGATTTTTAGAGCCTCTTCGCCTGCCTGGCCTCGTGAAGAGAGGATGCGCTTTCTAAACGTGATCTCTCTCTTTGGGGATATATACCACAAAATATAGACGAGACTGGAGGAGGTGTCCCTTTTCGGGATTGTGGGATGTCGCACCTTGTGAGCAAGTTACGTATATAGACGTGTGAATGCGGGTTTCTTTTCGCCTTGGAAAGCGACGAGCATACGTTCTAAACGTGATCTCGATCTCTCTCTCTCTTTTGGGATGTTTACCAGAGTGTGGACAAGACTGGAGGAGGTGTCCTTTTTGGGGATTGTGGGATGTCGAACCTCGTGAGCAAGGTTATGCATATTGGCGTGTGAATGCGGGTTTTTATTCCTGGGCAAGCGACGAGCATGCGCTCTAAACGTGATCTCTCTCTTTTGGGATGTTTACCAGAGTTGTGGACAAGACTGGAGCAGATGTCCCTTTTCGGATTGTGGGATGTCGAGCCTCGTGGGCAAGGTTGTGTATATAGACGTGTGAATGTGGGGTTTTCTTTGCGGGTAAGCGACGAGTGCGCGTTCTGAACTTGATCTCTCTTCGGGGATGTTTACCAGAGTGCGTGGACAAGACCGGAGGAGATGTTCCTTTTCGGGATTGTGGGGTGTCGAGCCTCGTGAGCTGAATTCAGTATTCATGAATAGGGGCCTTCTTTCCTAGACAGATAAAAAATTCATTATTTTTTATATTATTATTAGCGGTGAAAACGTAAGAATTTTTTTTTTAAATGCGGGTCTGTTGTAAATTAAAAACAATAAAATCTCAGGACTTTTTTTTTTTTTACAGAGGCGTGGGGTATTTTTGTCAGGCGGACTCACTAAGTGTCACTTCAAGGGAGTGCACTTCAGCACATCGAATGCCGCTTCAAGTGCTTTAGTGCTACACAGCAAAATTTGGTGTCACTGGGAGATTATGTCAATGATGATGGGTAAAGTAAAAAACACTCAAATTACTAAAACATACGCGCAGATTTCTAAAAAAAATATATATATATATATATATTTCTTGTATCCTTTTAAAATAAAAAAAAACATGCTACCAGACATCGCTGCGTTAATTAGAAAGCTTTACGCCAATTCGCTTAATATATTTAGCCATCGCAAGCCGACGCAAGTACGAAGCAGATATCATATCCAAACCTAGAAGACCTTCGCGCTACTGTGATCTTCCAGGTGGTCTTCTCACTGTCAGATCACAGCAAAGGCCTCCTGCTCGGACCTATGGGCGACTTGAGGTTCGCGGTGCTGCGGTCGACTCCATACTACAATTCAAAGTTCGCAGTTTCGCACTGAAGCGGTACCTCTTCGGCTCGTCTTTGAAAAACAAAAACGGGCGCCGAGCGCTGTTGCGCAATCGAGTGCAATATGTATGTTTGTTTTTCCGTGATATATTACTTTTATTTGGCATAAAACAAGTGCATATCTAATGGTACTTCTCTAAACAGTACATTCATTTTATGCAGCTTTACTGTTTTCTCCTAGGTGTTCTCTTCACTCCTGAAACACTGCTATTGAGGCGAGGCTACACACTCGGTATTCTGGATTGACTGTGGTGGGGTCACGGAACACACTCGATGTCGAGTGCGTTCTTCGGTGAGTGACACTAAAAGTTACCGTGTGACACCGTACGAGGGACACTAGGGGCAAAGTGCACTCGCTTCAAGTGACACTAAGTCTGACAGAAGTATTTGACTACGTGGTAATGCTTTCTATTTAAATAGGATACTGTAAACCAGTGGTTCTCAACCATCGATGTTTCGCGGGCCCCTTGTGGATCGGCGGAGATGATGGAGAACCCCGTCCGTGGTGAGAGAGAGAAAAGGTATATGTTAAATTTAATAATGATTCAATAAATGGATATAACTAAGGTCTATTGTAAAGTAGACCTCTGTTATTCAGATACACACGAGAAAACTCGCCCAAGAACTGAAACATTTCTTCTCGACCTGAAAAAAGACAACTTTTATTGCCGGGCTTGACTGATAAGGCAGGGCTTTGCGGACCCCTAGAATGCCTTCGCGGACCCCAAAGGGTCCGCGGACCCCCATTTGAGAACCACTGCTGTAAACCTTGGTATACTTTCTTATTTCGGAGAGGGTTGTCATTCTACGAAGAGCGTCACAAACGCCCTGTACCTTTCCTCCCTTTCGGCGCTTTTTGAAGTCCTGGCAGTCGTATAGTGTTTCAAATCTTTTTTTTTCCTTTTATAGTATTGGTAATGCTGATGCTCATAGTACAGGTGCTTTATTTTATTTATTCAGACTTAAGGTCTGGGGCACTGGTTCTCAAATAGGGGTTTGTGGACCCTTTGGGGTCCGCGAAGCCTTGCCACATCAGACAAACCCGGAAATAAAAGTTGTCTTTCTTTTAGATTGAGAAGAAACGTTCAAATCTTTGGGTGAGTTTTCTTATGTGTACGTAAATGAGAGAAGTCTACTTCGCACTAGCCCTTACTTGTATCCATTTATTAAATCATTATCATAAATAATCTATACATTTCCTTTCCCCTCGCCGAAAACCGGGTAGTCCATCATCTCCGCCGATCCACAAGATGTCCACGAAACATCAGTGGTTGAGAACCACAGGTCTAGGGTAACACAGCAAAATTCACATGTGATGAAGAGCAAATCTGCCTTTTCTGATTGGTCTGCCAAATCTTCAAGAGCAATACAGGAACCGTCAAAGCCCCCCCCCCCCTCCCCCAAGGCTTGTAAGACTGGTCCCCACAAGATGATGTTTACATAGGCCATGAAACCTTAGAAAGAAATGAAAAAAGTGTGACATGCAGGAAAATGTCTCAGGGGGCTGGGCAAGCACCGTGTGCGCAAAATCAACTAAGCGTTATTTTTTAGTGGTACAAATTCTCATTTGAGAACTGCTAGTGAACCTCCTGCAGATTAGTCCGATAGATAGATGGATGGATGGATGACTGTTAATGGCTATACTCTTTGTAACGGGCGGTAACTTGCACCACCTAGCCTAAGTCTATAAGGACAAACAAACGATTCTTCCCGCCCTTCTAAGACCAGCGTCAAGGTTGCCAAAACCTGGTTGGAATTTTTTATTATTATTTATTATGCGCAGACGTCAACAAAGAACAAGTTTCTTAAATGAAATGTAAACAGATACCTATAATTGCTGGAATAGCAAGTGACCCAAATTGAACATGCGCACGTCAGCAAGCAAGTAAATAGCTGCAGAGCGTAATGGGCATAAAATGTTCTTCTGGTAGGAGTCAAAGGAGACGTACGTCTTTTCCCATTTTGCAAATTGATTATCCAAGTATAACCGCTTCTTGTTGCTTATTTTTGCACTTATTTTCTATCCCGCCCTGGAGCAGCAAACAAAATCTCTTTCTTACAAAAAAAAAATGGTTAGATGTTTTTCCAAAGATATATGGTCAAAATATAGGGACGACGTGATTAAACTTCCGTTGTACGCTCACCACTCTGTTGAAAAGAGAGCCAAAAACGTTCCCGTGCAGTAGTTCGCCTCTGCCACGCCTCGTGCGAGAACTGTATTACGACTGTCTTCGCTCCTTCTCTACGGGACGTCAGGCGAAGCACCCTTTTGAGGCGCGCACGAGTGCTAGGCCTCGTGATGCGCAATTACGTGAACCCCGCTCCATAGGTGTTAGCCTTTTCCTGGCAGAACGAGTCGGTCTCAAACCCCATTCGGCTCGTTCGGACATCCGTTGCCCAGTTCGACCTGGCGTTAGGTAAGCCTAATCTCCATTTTGCTTGTCCGTTGGACTCCAGGACGGAATCGGTCGTCTGCTATAGTGCCCCTTGAAGACCGCGAGATGAGAAGTGTATCGCTATTCTTCCGTTGTATCTGGTGCGTTGCCCGCGCACAACTCACTTGTATGGCTAAATGAATACGCTTTTCCTGTGTAGAATATATGTGGGAATAGAGAAACATCTTATATGAGACTTCTAAATCCATGTAAACGTCTTTCTTTTTTTTTTTCGTTTCGACGTTGATGGTTTTGACGGAGTCGGTTACGCAAGCGCTTTATATAAGGTTGTACTTGCGGGTTTCCGCTTGCCCATTTTTAGTTTTCACGAGTGTATAAAAGCGCTGTGAACATATGTGCGCGTATGTGCGTTTCGATAAAGGCACGCGCATGCAAGTAAAGCAAAACCAGGTAGACGATGAATGTTTAGACGACGTCAGTCCATTCCACGTATCACTGAATGGCTCCACTGGCTTATCTGGCTTATACGATAGATGAGCAATTTAGCCGGACTATGCAGTACGTCTGCTAACCTGTGGTCGTTAACGTGCATCCCGCAGTAGTGATTACACGAACGCTCCCCACTATACGATGTTTGTTCACATCGAAACAAACAGGGAGATCTAACCCAGGATTTCTGGCGGCTGCATCCATAACTTTAGCTCCGGGTCCTTCGTGCTGCCCTGCGCTAACAAACTCGATACGCACACACATGCACAGTGCACATGTACATGCATGCAAAACACGCACACATGCAGGGACGGACGTACGCACAACATGGCCTGGAAGTTTCTAAACTTCATTTTTTTAATGAAAATTCACCATCCTGTGCGCCTGTTTGCGTGCGCGTTCCCTTTTTTTATTTTTTATTTTTTATGGAGGTGCGATTGTGAACGTTTATTATTTATTTATTTGTCCTACTGCACCGGGTCTCAGTGACTTTCCGACAATCGTTTAGTTCGAGGTAATTTTCAAGTGGCGAAGTGTCGGCTCCCTTTGGAACCTTTTTCCAGGGATCTTCTCGTGGAAAGCCCCCTTACGCTGTCCTTTGCCCCCCTCGTATACGATGCATTACGTAGCCTGTTGTGAACCGCAGTGGAAGGCCCGTACCTGCAACAACAACGAGCACAAAACCTCGACTGAAATCTTCTACCGACGTGCCATTCTTTAATTAATTGGGGGATCGTGGGTATAGCGTGACTGCCCGCCCTATCCACCGACGCCAACTTCCAACTGCTCCCGGAGTTTCAGAGGCCGCCAGGTTTTTCTCACGCCCGCTACACCAGATGTCGCTGCCTCACGCCACCGCGCTCCCGGGACTTGCAACTGCAAGTGTGATAGACTGAACTTCGAACGAACTTAAAAAAAAAAAAAAAAATTAGGCGCTCAATTTTTTTTTTGTTCTTGTTCATTTGGATGGTATCCAGGCTTCGCCTTGTGTTCGGATGTGGCGAACATTCGTTGAACCTGAGGTATACGGCTGGTTCAGCGAATGTTCGACCTTCTAGCAAAATTCTAAGAATTCGATTCTTTAAACAAGATTCCCCGACTTTTGGGAGATAAAACAAAATTCAATATATAGGCAAGGTTACGTATAAAATGGCCTGTTCCAAATTTTAGAAAACAAAAACTCACGTTTACGCATTAGAAAAACAAACATAGGAGATTTTATTAGTTTAGTTAAGTTAGTAAAAATGCTGCGTCCTTTCTCCGCCAGGCGGTGCCAGCTCGTTTTTAATTTGTCGAACTTTCGCCGTGTTTTCCAGTTGAAAGTTCGAAATAAGACGAACCTTGGCGGGTTTGCAATAACCATAGTCTTGTGCCCGTATCTTCGGTTGTTCCACGTCGATTCATGCAATATGGTGCTTCGATTATTTTTTTTTTTAATTTCTGTAAAAATAAATTTATATTTTTAAGTTATGACTTTCGGAGGAAAATAAAGTTTATATATATATGTTTAGTAACTTTTTTTTTTGTTCTTCTGGAGCTATAAAATTCTAGGAGCTTGATGAGTGTATATTATCAAGTTTCATATGCTACTTATACACTGTCGTTACTGTCACGACGAAGCACTCACGTCGTGATAATTTGTTTATTTTGCAAGCGATGCGCAATATGCAGGCAAAATAGTAAAAGTTGCAATTTAATTTTTTAATTAAAAAATAGAACTACGAAATTTGTAAATAAAATGTGTTAGAGACATTTTAGCTATATATTCGTCGCCTCCACACTTCCCTAAAATAACTACAAAAATATATCAAATTGTGTATCGTTTACTCAAGTTTACTCATATTTAGAAATATCACACTAGGTTTTTGTTGTCATTCCGGTATTAATTTTAAAATGCAGCCGATTTTTCAAAATAAGGTACAGTGAGAAAGAAAAAAGCACGTAGATCCGTATTTTTTTTAGTTTCCAGTTTACAATGCTTGTACAGCTTTGGGACGGCTAATGATTGGGCCACATATTTAACCTACCTGCAAGAAAAAACGACGACAAATTCAATATGAACGTGACGAAAACCACTTTTCCTTTACAACGTTTCGCGTGCCTACCTTTGCCGAATGGGAATTGCTATTATACAACGAAGAGGGAATAGACTCATACAAAAACAATCATCCCAGCGTGAACCCAATGTTAAAACACTCGAGTCTATATATAACAGTCTCACCTAAGCATGGACTATTGTTAGCCGCGCGTGCAAAAAAGCCAGAACTAGTAGCATTTGCTGAAGCCTCGGCGACTGCACGAGCGCTTCGTGAAGCGAGTGCTCCAGTCACGGCAGCCGATGCTAGCAAGCGCGCGCTTGCACGGGCCTTCGCAGTCAGTCCCGTGGCAAGGACGCGACTGTACAGTATATATATAACGGTTCGAGAGAAAAGCCACACGCTCGTGTCATTGTAGCATCGGCTAAGCGTTTGGACTCAAGCTGGTACGACGTATAGTCTCTTTGTTGCCAATGGTAATGTAGATATTTGAAACGATGCAGCTTTCCGCCATTGATAAATTATTTGCTGAATAATAAGCGAGCTTTAGTAGATCTATTTTGGATTTTGAGGCCAATACCGGATACTGCGCAAGCGCCACCGTTCACGCTAGCTTCGTTATCGTGTGGTTAGAATATCCTTTACGAAAGTGTCCTTTCGCGTTATCGGGAAATCAGAAGGTTATGCATTGCCTTGGCGTGGCTAACTGGTATTCGGCTAGCTTGCATTTCTGCAATCATTGCTCCATCTAAACGACTGGTTCCAGCTGTTTTCCTTTTCTTCTTTTTACGGCTGATTTTTTTATTTCTTCACTTATGATATAGGCTAAAGCACGTGTTAAGCTTTATATTTCATAATATTGGAAGCTGTCAGTTTATTTCCGTCCGTTGTTTATCATTAATAATCAACCCATCAAACGTCCGCAACTTTGTAGAGCTTTGAGAAGTTCTTCTAACTTGCCTGAAGAGTAAAGTTCGATCCCACTAAAAAGGAACTGAATCGAATAACGTGTCGTGCCATCTATCGTCGGCGGTGTCGAGGTCGCCAGCCAGGAAATGGTGATTGAGTACCTTAGGTGTCTTTCGGCAGCGATGGATGGCGCTTGTGTCGTTGTCGTCGTCGCCGCTGGCTGCCAGACGGCACGAAATTTTCTCCAAATAAACGAAGCTGTTTTTTTTTTATTTCTGTTTCCTTTTTTTTTATCAACTCATTGTTTGTTTACCTTGTTTGTTTTTGTTTCTTATTTTATTATTTAACTAATTGTTTGGGAAGGAGTGCTGCGTAAACGTGGACGTCACAGATTGCTTTTTCTCTTTTATTGGTCGCATTTTTTTTGTCGCTAACAGGTTAACTTGAGGCGGGGCTTATTGTGTTATTGCACCGTGATTGGTCCATCGGCTAATGCTGCAATCTCATTGGCTGAGGAGCAGTAATGAGATGCTCGCGGGACTCGTCATGCCCCGCGTTTCTTAAATTGTCAGTGACTCTAATCGATTTGATGAGTAAAAATTCGACCTCCAGACTGCGTTCCATTTTGATTAATAAGAAGTGTCTACAATTTGCAATGTTCTCGATAGTTAGTGCACTCGTCTTGTTAAAATATGGGTGAAAAATAAAAAGTATCAACATCTGCAGTTCCTTACACAACGTTGCCGTTTTCCCTTATAAGCGAGGCGGTTTATTAAAATGTATTAAATTCATAGTTAAGATGGTTAAAAGTGAACATCGAAAACACCACTTAGGGTGTGCTTTTTTTTTTTATCATGTTTAAAAGTTTAGGTACCTGCTATGGTTCTTATTTTTTCTGCCTTTTATCCTCCTTTGCACTTGACATCGCAGCTGCAGTACCACTAGCGTTTCCCAGGCGGGATAATAAAGAAGAAGAAAAAAAAGTTCAATGAGGCAAGAGGGGCATACCCTACCTGTTCTCTCACTCCTCGGTCAGCTCCTCTCTGTCCCCCTTTGTTTTGTTTGGGTTTGTTTTTTTGTGTTTTATATTTTAGCCCAACGAAGCCAGCGACCCACTTCGCTGACTGGCCGAGCCGCTTCCGCATTTTGAATTCGCGCGCACACACACACACAACAGTTTTGCGCTCGCCAGACAAAAGGACAGTGTGAGAAGAGCAACATCATCGGTACTTCAAACGCCAACTTGGCTTGTCCGAAAGTAGCCCTTAAAAACACACACACACACAGAAAAAGAAATGGAACAAAGAATTGTAGCCCTCGGAAATAAAAGCCGTCTGCTTATTATAATAGGTGGCGCTCATAACTGTCTTCTTCGCCCGTTGCTGTTGTTGTTGTTGTTGGTGCTGTTGTTCTTGTTGACGATGATAATGGTGATGCTTTTGTTCCGTTTGAAGTCCTTTCTCTCTGTCTCACTGGCGTCTATGATGCTTCGCTTAATTGGGATAACTATTATTTTATTTTGCTTTTAACGAGCTGCCTGGCTCGGTCACATAGCCTATATATTTTTTTTCGTGTTTGCGTCCACTGTGCTTTGTGACAGATAAGTTCGGCATCTGAAACCATCATTACCAGTGTATATCAATAAGCTGTGAGTAAAAAAAAAAGAAAAAAGAAAGCGCTTCCAGTTTAGTGGAACTTTCTCATGCACAATGGCGTACCAACTTGTATTCTGAGTGAGGGACAAATCAGAACCCTCCCACCCCCTCCCCACTCTGCCCCGGTTGGTACGCCCATGCTCATGCAGTATGCACGGTCTGTTTTGATTTTCGGAACGCTCTTGGTTTTGATCTAACGTTTGTTGACGCGCGAATTGCACTAACGTGTCCAAGTTTCTTTTTACGCTATTGGTTGCTTTTTTGTTCCTCGAGCTGCGGCGAGAAATCCGAGCCCGCTTTTTTCGACAACAAGGGCGCCATTTAACCATAAAGAAGCTACTCCCGAAGCCTTCTGTTTGATCGTTCATCGTTGACCCTCTCCGTTTGTTATTATTCCAGACTTTCGATTTCAAATGCCCCTGCGCGATAAAATTCTTGGCAGGCGACCAGAGAAAACACGCGAACGCTTTCCGCTTCCAGCGCTTTTTTGTACGTGTTATTTCGTTCGCTCCCTTTCAAACCTCGGCGCACTGCCGCGCCACGGCGCTACTTTCAATCGCGGAATCATACAGTATCCTTCCGCGCACCGTGCTTCTCTTTCTCTCCGCTCTCTCTCTCTCTCTCTCTCTCTCGCTCCATCTCATCGCTCCTTCATTTTTCTACCGTTGTTTACTTTCACTTCTTTCTTTTATCTGGCTTCGAAGGCGCGTGTTCTCTGTTCTGTCTCTTTCTCCTTTCACGCTCACCTGCGTGACGTCACTCCTGACCCGTCCGGTCTGCGCCGCCGCTATTGGCCCTCGGTTCGGTGACGTCAGTCGGCGCGCAGGCGCAGCGGCCGTTCCCCCTCCGCCCGCTCGTCGCCGGCATCGGTGCTTGGCAGACGACGTCGCACGGCTGCGCGGTTACATGGGGCTGCAGCCGATGCCCGTGTTTTAGGGTAAAGCAAAGAGTAAGGTTTTATTAGTAACACACGCCAGAAGGGCGCCTTTATTCCGCTCTAGAAAAATCGACGACGACAAGCTTATCACCGTGCTTGCTGTGTCTACTGTGAAAGTGCCTTCGCGACCGAGTGGATTGAAGTGCTGTGCGGATCGCGGTGTGGATTTCGGCTAACGGATTGCTGCGAAGTCGGCTTCTTCGCCACGCACAGATCGCCCTCCGTCGTCTGCTACTGGCGGTCGTTGTTGTGGTTTCGGTTTTGGTCCTGTCATCTCTGCTCCGGCAAAACAGCCATTCGTCGGCGCTTGTGGGGTTTTTAATTTTCGGCACCAAGGGAAGAGATCGAAGTTGAGATTTGGGAATTGTGAGTCAGGCCTTCCGACTGCCAACCCAAATTTGCCTCCGTCTGCGTGAGTTTCCTTCTCGGTGGAGAGAAAGGAGTCTTCATCATCCTCGTCGTCCATGGGAGCGGAGCAGCCCTAGGAATTGTCGTCTGCTTCTCGAAAACGGTAAGGATTTCTCCATGAAGTGCCGCGTCAGACCCTTTTTCGTAAATTCTAACGTCCCAAATCATGCTAGTAGTGCGTTCCTTTATTTGCACCGCCAGATTTCTGGACATTTCTGGACAGCTATTCCGCTTGTTATTTTAATGCCCACCGTGTCCAGTTGCCCCTGATTCCAACCGTCTGTTTGTGAATGTTATCGCCTCCATTCCCATCATTTTATTGCCCCTCTAACCCCCCCCCCCTCTCCCCACGGTTCTTTTCCTCGATTCTGTTAGTCCGCTGCTGATAATAGCAACGTTCTTCTTTTTTTTAGTATATCTTTCTTGCAGACGGGAGCAACTAACCTTGTTTTGTTTACACTCTAGTTTTGCACTAACAGTCGTTGATGGATTGCGTAATTTTCGCCCGTGGGGATGCACAACGGTTTGTTTTCCTAAAAATCTGTATCGCCCGTTGTTTCTGTTCCTTTTTTTGTTTTGTTTTTTTCGATGAATGCGGTTTGTTCTGTTAAACGGCTTCTGTCACGAGGTGCTCTAACTTAGGCGTTAAGTTCCCAAGCATAGAATCGGCGTTTTTCGGTGTTTATTCTACACGAGCGCTACTCCCTCCCGCATATTTGATCTGTAAAATAGAAAGAAAAAAAAACGTTACAAATAAGTTAGCAGCGGTGCACAACATCGAGCGAAAGTGCAGTGGTATAAAAGTGTATATAAAAATATATATTTGTTGCTTGAGCCTTTCTTACAGTATGTCCTCGAATCACTCTCAATAGATATACTGCTAAATTAACTAAACCGCAAGGAGGTTGCTGGGAATGTAGGTACGCGCGCCGCGCGCTCTCGCCTTCCCCGTGTAAAAGATTCGGAGTAAGCAACCAAAATAAGGCGTTTACGAACGCGCGCGCAAGATGCCATTTCTTTCAGACTTTTAGTTTAGAACAGTTACTGCTGCAGACACCAACGCGTGTAACTATACACTCGCAGCATGCCCCTTGGTGCATGCTTGGGTAATTTAGCAGAAGGTCTATTCGCTCGTGGTCACTAAAATACCTCCGCTCAAGTTATAACTTAGAAACTGTCGTGCCTATCCAGTACTGGCAGCTTCAGGAAAGACAATAACTCTTCCGCCACACCTGCCGTCTCCGATTCTCCCGTCAAAACGTAAACGTCAAATATTAAAGTTGCGTTTCTTGTCTTACTCTTCAAAGCCTCCGGGTAGCAGACGATGTTTCACGGAGCAAGAATGAGCTTCTTGCTGGCTAACTAGTTTAGTCAAGCGTTTAAAGAGCCCGTGCAACGATATTCGCTGGGAATTTTTTTTTTTTTCACTTTGCACGAGCTGACCGGCATTAGTGAGATCTAAGGATACTCGCACACAACGCCACTGACCAAAAGAAGTCCTTTGTTGTGGTGTAATTCCAAGGACAAAACAGAGCGTTTCGTTTCAATATCTTCTTCGCAAAATTCGAGGACGTAACAGGGGGGGGGTGTATACACCCCTTCTTCTCCGCCCCCCGCCCCCCCCCTTTTCCAGTGACGATATTTGAATACGGCTCATAGATTGGACCCGACCATTCCGTGAGTATACTCGATTGGGGCTCGTGATAATCGATAGCTCGAGAAGCATCCGGGTAGTGGCCCGTGTCCAAACGCTGCAATGACGACAATAGCCGAACCCTAACAACGTCTGGAACTCGGCGCGTGTCCTGTGCTTTGCCAACCCCCGGCGCGTGGCTACGATCAACATTGGCGCCATATAATCGGCTCCAGATCACGTGGCCGCTTGTTCCGGCTGTGTAAACGCTGCTCGTTTTTTTTTTCAATTTCTTATTTCTTTTTTCTGCGACTTCTATTGCGTGGGGTGAAAAACAAACGCGTGTTTCATAGGTCACGAACGCCAATTCGTTCTGAGCGGTATTTGCGCGAAGTACAAAAATTGTTGCACCGCCCCCATTAGGTACCGCGCTTTCCACTTTTCCCCCGCTTCCTCCTCTCCCCCTTTTACCCTGTCCACCGTTGCCCGTTTCCTCCTCCCTCGTGGTGAGGAGGATCTTCTGCCTTGCAGAATCTCGAGTCTGGTCGTCGGCCTTTTAAGTACCGTTGTTGGACACTGACAGAATGACAACGGCAAAGGAAGTTCTTCGACGCCTCCGGCGCGAACTTCCTCCTACCTTCGAAAACACTCGGACGACACGTGACCCTCGAGCCTGCGCGCGCAGTCAAAGCACGACGGAAGGCGGCGAACGCGTGCTGCAGGACGTGCGTCCGAAAGAAGCGCGCCCGCCGTTCCACGTTCATCCATTCATCCATGACTGAAGTATCGTTGCCCAGAAACGTGGCTTATTTTCCGCGTAGCTCTTGCTGGAACAATACTGACACGTTTCGACGCGATCATGCAACCTCGGGCTCTTTGGGAACCAGAGCTAAACCTCGTAGAAGCGTCTCCGATGGAGTCGCACACGTAATACCAGCTGTTTTGGTCTGAACTTAAATAGAGGGGAAGCAACCTAACGGGGCTGCGACTGTTCCGCTCAAATCGCCGGCCAACCCGACGAACAATGTGTCGGCGGTCACAGAGTCAATGCAGCATGTGCGTTTTCCCTTGTTTCTAGAGTTGCTGGCTTGCTTAGAAAGTGCAACACTGAAGTGCGTCATTCGGATTCCTCCAGGAATCCCTGCAACTGAACAACGAGCTTGCTATCTACGCGTTTCAGCTTGCTACATCTACATCGGTTGCAGCTACGTCGGTTTCAGCTTGAAAAACCGAAATTTTTTTCGAAAGACTATAATGAAAATTTAATGAAAATAGAACAAAGATTGTCACATAAAAAAAAAAACCTTGCATATTTGACGTTTGGTAACGCAACTCATACACACGGTTTATCGTATTCGCTATTCATTTACGATAAAAAAGAGATACTGAAATAAAAAAGTCATTTAAAAACGATGACTCAGTAACAATGGGTCAACTAACAGGTCGACTAACGTGTTTTAACTTTAAAAAAAAAGGAAAGATATCACCGAGGCATTTAAACTTTAATATTTCACAATAGGCAAGCGAAACTTTAAAGTCTAAATTTCTCGGTGATATTAATTTTATTATTATTAAAAACACGTGCTTAAATTTGATGACTCTAGGATCAAACCACCGCCGAAAGCTCCATGATATGAGGTTCAACGTAGCCGCATCATCCACTCCAGCCACTTCAATACTTTGAAGTCGAACGTTTTTAGCGAGCTTTGCAGTAAGTAGGTTACAGAAACTATAGGGTAGCTGTTGTATTTATGCAATATATTGTATTTTGTTGGCGTAAAAGAAGTGCACGTCTATGATACTTATATTAAGGAATAGCATTACTTTTTAAAGAATATATATATATATATATATATAGATATAGATATAGATATATATATAATTCTTACTTATTTCGATCTGGATGGGTTTCGTACCGGTAGGCGTTCGTGTAATCGCTACTGCGCAGTGCACGTTAAAAGACTCCCCCCCCCCCCCCCAAGGTGAGCGGTTCTACTGCACTGGCTAAATTCATCGTCTATACAGCTAAGACACAAGTCACCCGTTGAGGCGCATATTAACATCAAGGCTGTCTAAACATACAAGCAACACCATTTCTGTCTGTGTTACACGGGAGAAGTAAAAAAAAAAATCAAATCATATACGCGAATAAATGATGTCGTATAGAATTTGGCAGCCTTATGAACGGCGATGTCGTGTTCGCCCCCCCCCCCCCCCCCCAGTGTGCCTCGTATAGTCAAAGAAATGTTTTTGCCGCCGGATATGGCAATACCTAATAAATAGTAATATTACACTTTATACGTCACGTGCCTCCCTACACGACGCGCTGATTGGTTCACTGTGGTGAGCGTGCTTAGCCTGTGCTATCGAAAAAAAAAGAAAAAAAACTCACGTGACCATTGTGCGCCGTTTTATTTCACCAAAATTAATGTCAAAAATAAATGCTAAAAAAAGAAAACCAGTGACCCACATGTATGTAACCATTGTTGGAAGTTAAATGTAACTGCCTGTATATTGAACCGTATACGTTTGTGGCTTACGATATCATTTTGTAGATGAACCTAAAGTGACGGAACTTATTCAACTATATACGGGACCGACAGTAAATTATTAAAAAAAAACAACTAAGAAACAGAGGGTTGTTTGCCACCAAATATGTTTTGTTTCATTTTTTACCAGGAAAACGATAACGTACAGAATTAAAATAAGGTTCATTAAACTTATCTAGCGGATGGTAGTATTTTATTTATTACATAACTCCTCCCCCCCCCCCCCCCCGACACACACACAATTTTTCTTTTGTCAATCTCGCTCACATGCAGGAGAGCCCGTCGCATTCGACATCCGTTTTGACATCATAAATCTTAGCTTCTCTCGGCGTTTTTAGGTTATTTCTTTTTTCTTTCACAGCGCAGTGTACACGTATCACTGTAAACAACAAAACTATTGCCTTTTTTTTTTAATGGCAAGGTTGTTATAAAAGCGCTCATAGTGTGAGAGAAATGGCTCCTTCGGGACACATAGCCTCAAAGCGATAAAAGTGTGTTCCAAAAAGCGCCGATATCGTGGTCGCGCTCACTGTGGCGGGCCAACTACAATGGCCGCGAACATTAAATCACTCGTGTGTTTCCTTGTTTCCTTTTTTTTTCTTTCCGTGTGCGTGCATGTGTGTGTTTTAGTGGTGACAAATAAAAAATCGTAAAGTCCTAACTCTTTTTTTTTTTACGCCGATGATGGTTTTGTTAAAATTAGTCTCCTAACAGTAAGTATTCAGTGTCCCCAAAACCCTGTTTGTGTAACAGGGAAGCCTGCTCCAAGGAAAGCATCAAGGGCGCGGTTTTAGAACTATAAGTAAGATCCGTCGTCAACTTGGCGTGTATAATTAATATGCGCGAAGAAAAGAAAGACAAAGTAAAAGAAACACACAGCGAACCAAAAACACGCAGCAGTTCCCAAAATTTCAAGGTGACCAGCTTTTAATTGATTGCTTCATTATATATATATATATATATATATATATATATATATATATATATATATATATATATATATATATGAGTTAGTTATATGAGAGAGAGAGAGAGAGAGAGGAGCACAATTGACGAGAAATACTCGCAATATTTCCTAAAGATACAAATAAAAAGTAAAAAAAAAAGTGGCGACCTACGGGGAGCGCAGATGTTATGAAAGTTCTCGTGCTGGACCGAATTGGGTATCGAATTTCCCGAATCCCTTTCTGGCGTTTACGTGATTCGCGAACTTTAGACGGAATTTCTCTCGTAATTTCAAGACACGAACGACGCAAACTCGAAAGTGGAATGTGTGTTCTGTCTGCCAATATCGATTCGCTTTGTTTCACGGAGAGGGATTTATAACGCGAATTATAAACCTGTAAATACAATACAAGCCAAACAAAAAAAAAAAAAGTCCTGAAGTGTAATTTTTTTGTTGAGCCTGTTCTTGTTTTTGAGATCGATTCCGACTCAGTTCGAGTTGTTTATCTTTCTTCAGTGTAGCGAGTTTTTCATTGCGTCACTCGGCGATTGTTTGTCGTTCAAAATGAGATCAACGTTCCGTATGGCATTTCTTGTATAGTGACTCCCCCTTCCTCGTTCTTCTGTTTATTTTGTTTGTTGGTGTTGCGCAGAGCTGTACAATTTTTTTTTTGTTTATGTTGTTGACGTAAAATTTGTAAGAGCAGTATAGGAAACAACCAAAAAACGCGCAAAACGAAGCCCGAATTACTCCAGTTAACACAAATCCTGCGCACAGAAATGCCCCCCCCCCCCCCTTAAAAAAAAAAAAAAAATAAATATATATATAGTAAATAGATATATGTATTACATTCTTGGACGAAACGGTCGTACGCCACAGTACATCTGGGCGAGGTAGTGATGGGAGTAAAACGCCACCATGTTGTCCAAGAATAACTAAAACAAAACAAAAAAGCCGTTTACAACTCCCTGTAACGCCGAATTGAAGCGCAGCTCTTGAGGAGGAGGAGGGAAGGGTACTGAGGGGAGGGTATATCCCTCCTTTCTCCTCCTCCCCTCACAGGGGTCACGTGATCTCGGGGGGGGGTCACGTGACCTGTGGGGGTCACGTGACCTGTGGGGTCACGTGACCTGGGGGGTCACGTGACCTGGGGGGTCACGGGACGGCGGTTACGTGACCCGTTACGCCGACGCCGCTCAAGCCGGAAACGGGCGCCGAAGAGCTGCGCTCTAAAACAAAAAAGACTGGCTACCGTAGCATGTTTACAAAAACTAATAAAACCTCATTACAAAAAAAAAAAATTTACAGGGCTTCTTGCAATTGTTGTTGTTTTATTGCAAAAAAAAAAAAACACGCTTCGTAGGACGTTTATTTTCCGGCCAAATGTAGCGCTAGTAGAGGTCCGAAGTCCTAGATGCCAAAAGTTTCAGCACTAACCGTCATTTTATTCCAAAGGTATAAGCGATTTTTTTTTTAATTTTCAATGGGAAAATGGCGGCCGACAGAGCTCTGGAATGCTTGGAGCAGCTCTACGGCGCAAGTTACCGAAAACGGGCCACCATTTTCCCGTTGAATTTTTTTAGAAAATCACTAATGACTTTTCGAATAAGATTACGGTTGGTGCTGAAACTTTGGCACCTGGTTCGAACACATTTCGGCGGAGAACGAGTGTTCGGAGATGCGTATCGCTTATTTTTCCAATAAAAAACACTTGTCTCTCTTGTCTTTTTTTTTTGTCTTTTGGGGGGGGGGGGGGGCACGCTACACATGCACTTGTGTATCAGGGATTGCTATTTACACGCAATACCTTTTTCTCAATATCTTTTTCTTTTAAATCTTCATTTGAGGTTTTAGCGGAAAATCAAGTTGTTTTACGGTATTCAAGCTCCTTTGTAGGTCAACGCGCTGTTTACACACGGAGCCCGCGTTTGCCCACAAACCATGTTTTGGTGCTGCGCATGCGCAAAATCCAGATAAATGATGCCTTCTGCACGTCGTGCCGACAGCAGAGCTGCCGCGGAAACATAACGTCAAAGCAACGCGTTTATAAAAGAAAGAAAAAACAGACGTTGTAGGGTGAAGTATTTAGAAAGTTTGTAGGGAACTGTGTTTGACTCCGATACGGATGATGGGCCCTCCGGTACAAACTGCGCACGCGCTACCGCAGAAGACTCGCACATGCGCAGTGCGTACCGGAGGGCCTATCGAATACCGTATCGGACGTGCAGAATCGGTTTCCCAAAGCTCTCTATTATCTTTCGCGTTTGTTTATTAGACAGCCGGAAGTCGGTCAGCTCCAACGGGCGTCTGGAGTCTCTCAGCTGTAGACGAGAAATTTAGGCAGCGCAGTGTACCATTCGCGAGCCCATGGGGTCTTTATAACGTGCACCACGCAGGTAGTGATTTACACGACCGCACGCCGGTATACGACGATGCTCATCCAGATCGAAACGGGCAGGGGTGGGGATTGAATCCAGGATCCACATGGGTTCTGCAGAGCGAGCTTTCGCTCCACGTGATCCGGAGCTGCGGTGCGCTAGCATGATCGATCGGCTGCCCATTATGAACACGACAACATAAAACACCGAAGAAAAAAAGTCCGGTGTTTTTTTGTAGTCTTTGATTTGCCTGAAAGTTAAAGGATGATACAAATATCACTGAAGAAATAAACTCAAACACAACGATGATGACACGCCCGGCAGTTATTGAACGGCAGGTCCTCATCGCAGCGCCAGTTAGCGTCCCTCCGGCAAGAGAGCAGCGCGACGCCAGCGTATGCTGGTCACTGTTTGATGCCAGACTTACCTGGCCCATCGCAACAGTTCATGGTGTCAACGGACGCCGAGGCTTACCCACACCGCCGCAGGCAGGAAGAAATCACCACTTTACAACGATGCGGACGGCGTCTGCTCACCAGCCTGCTCCTGACGGTGCTTTTCACCAGCGCTGCTGATATGAATGTTGATTTTAACGGCTTACCCCATCCGACAACATCTTCCAGAATTTCGCGATAGTGGCCTGTAGGCTACCATATAATAACGCTTTGTTGCAGGTTACCAGATTCAATAAATATAAGCAATTGGGGTAAGCAAATAAAATCGTCGAGCCCTTCTAGCAACATGTCAGCAGTTCACCGCAGAATGTGGTTTTTTTTTCCGACGTTGTCGACCGTGATTATTGCCAGCGCTTTCATTGATGTTTGTCTTCCAGGCTCCATGATTGGTTTGATAAATGTTCAATTAAACGGCAACCTGAGCAGGTCATTGAGAGTCAAATGAGATGGAGCGGCATTCGCTTCGCCAGCGTTTACCGTTGCCACCTGGACAACGAGCTGAATATTATCTTTTTTGCCCTGACCGAGCCTGACTTAGAGATTTCACGATTAAAAATGCGCGCCAGACGAGAATGAATTTTTTAATGTTTTTAGCGATATCGAGATCCAGCAGCCACCGTTTTCGCCAGTTCGCCAACGTTGCCCGGTTGCCCACAACGAACTGATCGCCAGCAAACACGCTGGCGATGGCAGCGGCAACTTCATGTACAGACGCTGTCGATTTGGCGTTAATAAGGCTGACCACCTGAACCCAGCAGCAACGGCAAAAATGCCGCCGTTGTCGGCAATAGAGGAAAGCCAGACCGCGACCAGCCCAGTTGTACGCGAGTCGGCAAATAAATAAAGCGTTAATACGGAAAAAAATGCCGCCCAGCAGCGCCAGTTGAAATATGTGGCAGAATGAATGACGCAGGTGTACGGCATGGTGGGCTGGATCATCCGGGGGGAATTCCGGTCAGCAGGTTGCCATATCAGACGCCGTACAGCCCGCGCAGGCCCCAGAGCGTCCGGTGTGGCATCAGTGGCACGGCATGGTCAGCAGGCGTCTTCCTGAACACGTGCCTTTGTCCGCTTTGTTGTGGTATTAATTTATCGAGATGATATTGCCCGCCCAGAGGATAAGGTGACAAACCACGGTCACCGGTGATTTTTGTTCGACAGACGCGGCACCACAGAAACAGCGTGCTGCTGATGACGGCCATCGCCTGCGGGGATGCCAGAATACGTAACAGGCGGTTTTCGCTGTGTCGTGATGCCATTCTGCCCATGTTGGTTGCTGTTTTCGTCATATCACGACGTTATTTTTTGACCTTTATCTGATCATTTCCGTCCGAACGCTACCCGGTTTGCTGTGTTCGCTCCACGATAAGTTTCGAATTCTTTAGCTGGTTTGGTAAATCATCGTCATGTTCAGTGGTTTCATCTTCGACTTCGTCTGTCATACTGTTCCGGAAAAATATACTCCAGAAAAATATTACTGGTGAGCAGAGGCCAGCGGTTCATAGCCTTGTCGATTGGTTAAACGCATACCCTGCCAGCGCCGTGTTGATTAATACGTTTGGTGGATGATGCCATACAGGCCGCCCGCCTGCAGTTTTAATGCTGTACAGACTTGTTGCAATACCGCGGTATTGCCGTCAGACTGTTTACCTTTACCCTTTGCTGCTGTACATCGCGCGCCAGCTGCTCATCGAATGATGAAGAGAGAGCCGCACCGTCGCCAGTTCATACTGCTGACGAATATGTGAGCAAGCCCAATCACGCCTGATGGTGGCGGTAATGGTTATTACTTCCACGCGCAGGTAGTCGGCGGCAAAGCGGGAGATCGAGAGCCAGAATAGATTGCGAGGCACGGCACGCAGCACATACCAAAAAGACAATGGAAAGAACAAAGGTTTCTGCTGAACAGCGCGAGAATTTGAGAGGTTACCAGTTCCAGCGAGCCTGAATATTGCGCCTGCTGAGCACGCTACACGCGTTTGGAAGTTCATCTTCTGCCGGTAAAGGTCGAACTTAATGAAAGCTGAACGGTTATATCAATGAACGACAGCGCCTCTTCAACGACGTTATTCACCGACCATTTGAATGCTGCGGCAGTGTCGGTCGCTGCCATAACTCCTGTAACGCTTTAAATACGGTTTGAGAGATATAGCATACCCGGCGGCGTACTCCTCTTCCTCTTCCCCGGCTTCCACCTTCCGGTAAATAAGCATCTGGTGAAAATCGCTGGATCCAGCGGTATCAGACCTTCAGGTTACGGGATCCGGGCAGCCCAGCCACAACATGGAGATTTGAGAATAGTAATATGCTGATGGTAATGCCCAAGCCCGTGTCATATTCAGAGAGCAAAATTCGGCGTCATACAAATATCCACCTGAGACCATGGTTTTATTTTACCCCATGTTGAGAGGCGAAGTAATCCCATTACAGACCGTCATGCTCTTCAGTTCTGCTGCCCATCATTGCCAGTTCAACTTTAACGTCAGCAACGTGACCATACGGTTAAACACTGTTGCTGGCTGGCGATGCTCACATAGCGCACCATCCATTTTGCTGGCGATAGCATTGTAACTCAACCCAGCGGACGATGAATACATCGCCAACATTGCCCATCCCCAAGAGCGGGAAGATTACGCCTGGCCAGAACCAGCCAGAAATCTTTGCCATCAAATGCTGAATGATTGGTCGACAGCGTCGCCAACGCCGCGAATCCCCACTGAATATAGTCAGCGAAACATCAGCTGGTCACGGTAAGCAGCAAGAATGAGGTTTTTTTACTGACGATGCGAGCGATAGGCCTGCCGGGGTAAGCCCAGCGTGAGATTGTGACTTATCGCCCCAGTTCCGGTTCGACAGATCCAGACTTCCAGGTAATCCGGCTGGATGTTTGCGGCAGTGACGAGGTATTGGGCTACAGGCCCCAGCAGCAGCGTTGGCGTTTTGCCCGCCTGGCCTGCTGTTCACCAGATTGTCACCTTCGCCAGCGTCTTTGCTGCGGTTTGTCACCGATATTTTAAACGGCATCAGATAGGGTTCAAGGTCACCAGCAAAGGCGACGACAGCCAGCACGCCATTAACCGCCAGTTCGCCAGGCGATAATGTCGACGTTGGTTTCCGGACGTTTTCAACAAAATTTTTTTTTGCGATATGTTGTTATTGAGAATCGCCAGCAGGCGTTCGCCAGGCAACAACCACCGGTGCCGAGAGTCAGCACCAGCGTAGATAAACCGATGTCCACAGGCACTTTGTTTGCTCAAAGCAATGCAGAACAGGTCATCAGCCATATTCATCGACGCCACACCCAGCGAACACAAATTGGCTATCGCTGACGAAATTCCGGCAGCGAAGATCCCACAGCGATCAATATTCATCTGTAAATTGCTGTACTTGCTGGCAAACCTGCCATATACACGTAGCTTTAGGTATTGCCATTAAATGATTGCCAGACGATTAGCGCACCAACTTACACCAGGAGATGCAAGAATACGAATTAGGATACATAATGAGTAATTTTCAGCCAGGCCTGGCATTGCCTGGCATGCAATGGCTGGCGACGCTGCTAAGGTCAGTATCAGGTTTTTATTTTTTTTTTTCCAGTGACTGGAATAAAATTATCGGCTGATCAAAATTAAACGCTGTTTGATTCCGGTGGGCTTCTACAGTGCTGAAGAACAATATCCGGTAAACGGCGGTAGAGAGAAAATACCAGCACGCCATCAATGACATCTCTGTTTGGATTGTTCAGCGTTGCCACCATTCACGCTTAACGTCCCATGTTGCGCCGCCGTGGTTGATAAACGCTGATAACGGAAAATAAAACCCAGAGTAAATTTATACGGTCACCTCCATTCGCGTTCTGCAGCAGGCGAGGTGATGGTAGCATAGCCATAAAGCTTCATCACCTTCCACTTCAGCAATCTCATATCCAGCTGACGCAAAACGGCCCTTCCAGCAGGTCAAACTGAAAACCAATAGGCTTTAGCCAACTTTGGCGGCGATATTGCTGTCCTTAAATCAGCGAATAGAGCAGGCGAGGAAAAGAAATCAGGGCATTTTTTCCAAAAATACATCACCTTTGCGCCATTCAAATCGACCAAAATACTTCATCTTGTCATTGGCGGCGGGAATGGTTAAGGTATTCAGTAATAATAAAATCCATTGGTCTGATAAACCGACTGGCAACGCATCAGCAGGCTTTGTTTTTCGGGATTACCCAGCGCCAACCCATAAAATGCAGCGCGAGTTCATCAAATGAGTGAAACTTGTTGTTACTTTCAAGAAGCTGGCCAGTTCCAGTTCAACGAGAAAGAGATAAAGTATTGCTGAATAAAACAGAATAATAACTTTACCCTGAAAATGAGAAAACGAAGACAGCAATATTTCAAGCATAGCCGCCCTCCCCTCTCTGCTCTTCCCCAACCCCTGCTGGAAAAGCAGTTTTTACAGCAGGCGATGTCTGCTGACGATCTGTTTTAATAAGCAATGCCGTCATGACTATCCAGACCTACAGATGTTGAGTGATGAGTGGTTGAAATATTGTAGTAGAACCGAATATTCATTATCCATCGCGCGGCAATATCTTTATACTACCATTACACCTGTAACCTGGCAGAGAGAGAGAGAAGAGAAAGAGATAAATAGTAGCCGCCGAGCAACAGAACTTCCATCATAATTATTGCCGAGGTTTTAGGCCTGGAGATTACCAGTAATGCCAGGAATAACGGGCTGAAATGCCAGTTCAATAAGGGAATAGTCATAATTTTTTATCCATAATAGAAGAGCGGCAATATTGCACGCAGAGAATGCTCTTTAAGCCTTCCTTTTTATTTGATAAACATGTCATCTTCCCAGCAACCAACAATAGAGCGTAAACATCATAAGCAGAAAACGATATTCAGCGCTGGTGGTGCCGCAGGCGCTGACGGTTGATGATGTCATTGGCACCTTTGAAATCATATGACGCAGCCATCATCATCTTGCCAGCAGAGCCAAACTCGTCAGGTAACAGCATTAGCCTGTTCATCAACGCATTACCAGCGAAATTAATAAGAATCCCACCGTACCAGACCTGATTTTTCATCCTGATACTTTGCTGAAAACTGCCAACGGTTTCACAGCAACAAATCCTGGTTTTTGTTACTTTTTAGCAAATAACCGGCGACAGCGACACCACATATTCCAGCGCATTTTTTCAGGCAAAGATCATCTTTGTTGCTCAATCTTTCCTTCAACAGCGAAACATTTTGCTCGTTGTTCACATCAGAGCAGCCAGCATCGTAGGGGCGAATGCGATAAAAGCATTCCCTTCAACGAGCAGAGCTTCCCGCACCAGTTCGCAGGTCAACGATTTACCGATACGAAATCCCAGCAACAGAGCTGACAAATCACAAACAGAATGGCTGACTGAAAGAATAAAGTAAACCGTCAGCGCCATTGATAAGCGATACCATTCACGAACGCTGCTCATCCAGAGCCAACCAGGGAGCAGAGCCAGAACAGCACCAGTTCAGAGAATTGATGACCGAGTTCACGCTTCCACTTTCTCCGGCTTCTTCAACTGTCCATCATTGTCTTCCATATGATATCCGCCTTGTTATCGATTTCATCAAACAGCAATAATGATTGATACAGTATCAACTTCCGGTTTCCAGCGCCAGACGTTGTTTTAATAATTGCCAAGGTGCAGCATTAAACCGAAATGGTCACCAACCGTCAGCGAAGACGAAAATTTCGAGTCTGCTGGCACTAACGTTCAACCTGTTATCAGTTAAAGGCCCATTTGTTCGGAGGTCCCGGTTCACGCCGCGACCAATGACGCGCGGTTTTTACGAATATTTGGGTTGAAAACAGGTCATCTTTTTTCCTTCCGGTGATGCGATTATGTTGAGCATCCCAGCGAGCAATCTTTGCAATACTGGCATCAGCGTTGAGCGCCAGCAACATCCTGCGCCAGCAGCAGGCCTGCACCGGTTTGGTAAAGGCATGAAACGGTATTCTGCAGCGGTCAGGATATTCAGGCGCCAGGCGATAAAGCCACCTGTTGCTGCGTGGAGTCACGCGCCAGCCGGTTAAAGAGAGAATTTACGACGCAGTTCAGGCCCATCCGTCCAGCGCCAGACGAAGGCGCGAATTTGGCGATAACATAGACAGCAGGCGGCAGTAGACAACGGCCCTAACGGCATCAGGTCAGTTCCTGAAACGGCAACAATGCCGATAGTCGCCAGCGTGCCGGAATGCCACGCTGTCGAATACGCATCCCAGCGCTGCGCACTTCCAGGGTGTCACCGAGAGACGTGGATGTTGCTTTGCCGTTGCACCAATTCGCGCAGCAATGAGCACCTGCAGACGATAGCGCAGAGCGAGGTTAATCCAGCCACGCGCCGAAAGGTCGGCGTCATATCCATCAGCGCTGGCAAATACCGCCAGATCCGCCAGTTGTCGATAAAGAATGGCGCTAAAGTGTCAACGGTTCAGGGCTGGGTGACGTTGTCGTCGAGCTCATCGAGCAGAGCTGGCGATATAAGCACCGCTGTTGCTGCAGCCGCAATCACGCATCCACCAACGTATTAATCGATTTGCGCTTTCATCACCCCAGTAACGGAGACGACACTTTGCGAGCGCGGCATTCGCCTGGGCAGGTTGCCAGCAAAGGTCGCCAGTTTATAGGCGTTTCAGAGCTGTACATGAATATCCAGCAAAAGCAGTATAAAGAAAAAGGTGGACGTCTGGAGAAGGACAAGACACTTTCCAGCATCTGCCTGACCGCAGGTCGTCGTTACCAGACTGTGGAAGGCTAAAGAAAGAACGGAAATGGCTGTGGTAAACCAGCGTAAGCAATCGACATCCCGACTCCGCTCACCTGCTGCCGTACAGCATACCATGACGCAGACGATATCGCCAATAATGCGCATCACGTCGAGAGCGATTTTTACGCCCCTGCTGCCCAGAGCGGTCGATGGTATTGTTGACGCAGACAGGGCAGAATACTTTCGCGGCGTTCTTTGCCATTAACGCTGACGACGGTCTTTGACTGAACGCAGGCGTGAGGTTGGTTTTTTCTCCTGCCAGACGACAACCCGTAGCGCCAGCACGTAAGCAGGCGTTTGTAGTTTGTTTTACCGTCCGGTTTTGGCCGAGCGACGAGGCGTCAGTTCCGCAATAAGCCCAACCGCTTCCAGCCCGAGGTCTTTCTTCTCGCTGCTCTTTTTTCTGCCGATGAATACGGCGGCTAACAAAGGTAGTAAACCCATCCGCCGTGCGCCCACGATACAATACACAAGACAACAGATTGCCTTTATCATTTGCGGAAACATCCAGCAATACGGAGAACAGCAGCGGCAGAGAAAGAAACGTTCCAGGTCGGGTGAGCATTTCCTGCCGCGCCATTAAATTTAACCACAAACGATAAGGCGGGATCAGGTTAACGGACAGTTGATTTTGTCCTTTGGCCTCATAGACACGCCTTGCGCCTGACATCAGTGAGCGGTAATGGCGTCATTGCCCAGCGCCGCTGCTGTCTGTTTTTGTTAAACAAATCTTTCACCGACGAACTGAGCCCGGTCGACGCTGGCGGCGTGAACAGTTCCAGATTTTGCATAATCCACTTGAGCCACGGAATGCACCAGTAAGGTCATACGCACCGTTCCGAGGAGATTCGATAAGCGGTCGCACCATAAAGCCAGTTTGCGCCCTGGCACCGGTACCGAAACCGAATAACGGTTTCACGCTATTTGGGTGACGGGCTGAACGACCACCTTTCGACCTTCCATAGTCCTTAAATTTTACCAATCAGTCAACAGCTATATGTGTTAAGGCGTTTTTTCTTTTAGTTTGGCGGTTGTTGAGTCAACCAATCAGAAGACGTGAATGGCGGATTCTCCAACTGGCGGCGTCAGGTTGAATTTGTTTCGAGAAATCTTTCAGCGGTCAGGGAACCACACCGTTTTCCAGAGGCCATAATCATCGGTTCGCTGTACAGACAATTTCTTTTTCTTCTTTTTTGTTTCGCCAGACGTTGTAAATTTGGCTGACTCATCATATTCTCCGTTAATGCACCAGCTCCAGAGCCATTGAGCGATTTTGCAGCGCCGGTCACAGAGTACTTTTGAAGGTCCATGGCGGTTCCGGGTGTTGGACCCGCCTAAACCAAAGATCGGCGATAATCTGGCTGACGCAGTGCATCATAACTTTTTTTTAAAGGTTACCGCAGCGTTAGCGCGTCAATGCCCATTTCAATAAACGACTTGCGGAACGATCCACCTGGCGTCACGATAGGCTTCATGAGTGATTTTTAAATTGTTCGGCACCGAAGACCAGCAAAATCTCTTTACCAACAAACACATCGTTCCAGTGATGCTCAGGAAATCAACGACAGCAGGTCAGCAGCCAGACGTTGCCGCGCAGCAACAGCCCCAGTCGTTGAGTCTGCATAGCCACCGACCAGTCAATATCGACGATATCACCAACCTTTAGCATTGGAACAACCAGTCAGCGGCACGGGAAAAAGCGGCTGAACAGTCAATTTGGGATGGCGAATGCCTGTCCATTCCTGAGCGCGATTTTTGATAACATTACGCCAGATGTACACCACGGGTTGCCCTCCATTTGCGCCCCGCCTTTGATGTGGATGATGTTATTGCCGTCCATGATGCAGAGCCACCAGGCAGAGATAATCAACTTAAAAACATCGAAATGATGAAATGGTTAAGGCACCATATCAACCGCAATAAAATATTCGTTTGCACTTTATTTTGCGAACATTGCTGGTGGACATGGCTTATCCCACTGAAGGTTATCTAAATACACTTTTTTGCAGTTATCATCTTGTAGTTAAAAATACACGAGGGTGAGAGGTAAGCAGCACATCTTTGAATAATCACATAGTATATGCCGCTTAGTACTGTTGTTCCAGTCACCTGCCCTGAAGACTAAGAACATGGTTCACCGTCACGGGTTACACCTTCCTCTCCATTTTAATGACTGCGATATTCTGGAGTGCCTGACAACGTTGCCAGAATGAAGTAAACGAAGTTCTTTTCAACTCATTGTGGCTTCAGATCAGCTCTCCAGCGTTTTCTTGCAGCACGCCTGAAATATTCTCGCCGTCTTCACCAGCATCATCAGTTCGAGTCGAAACTCTTTATCAGCAGGCCATCAGCGCTGTAGCAGCTGTTCTCCCATTCACGGTCAGACGAACAGTTCGCCAGAATCAACTCAATTGCCATCTTCCTGCTGAATCAGGTCGGCTGCCCTGCGATAAACGCCATGATGATATTGCTGGTTGCACTTTAGCACGGGGTGGTTTGCCGCCCAGTTTAACCAGGCACCACAGACTTCCGCCTTCAGCCAAAATTCCCCAACGCATCGGCGGCAGGATATCAAAGAATACATTAAATGCACAATGTACCAGCATCTCACCGCCTTCCAGTGCCGCCAGAGCTGGTCGGCTCATCAAACCAGTTGGTTACCCGGTGCACTGGACTCATCAGACAGTCGAGAAATTTCAGTCATCTTCCACAGCAGAGGGAGTCCACCTTCACCGGCTGCTTCCGGTCGCCAGCAGAATCACCAGAATCTTCATGCCTTGCGGTTTACCCTCTTCCACCTTCCATCGTCGCCAGCAAAACCAGACCCCGGTCAAATCCGTTACCTCCTTCAGGGAGGGGAGGGCGAAGCCTGCGCACTTTAAACGGTATTTTGGAAACGGTTTCACGGCGGCAGGCGTTAAGCAGCGTCTGTTCATTCATACCGAGTCGACAGCCTTTGTCCTCAAACCTGCTCCTGCCTCAAAAAAGAAGAAAAGGCGAAGGTCAGGCTGGTTGCTGCCTGATCAAGGCAGGTTACCACTTAGCCTCAAAGGGTTTGTTTCAGCATGTCATAAACTGTTCGTCGGTACTTTGTCTGCTGCCACATCCAGCTGGTTTGCTGTTTTGTGAGGGTTGGTTGTAGCGCGGTAACGGACTACGCCTGAGCTGGTCTTTGATAGCGCTCGCGTGAATAAGCGGTACGCGTGAGAGTCGGCAATGGTCATTACCTTTCGTCGTCCCCAGAGTCGTCAGCACGGCAGGCAGACAGGTGGGCTGGCGTCAATGCGCAGCAGCAGGTTTCACGTTGCATATGCGCCTTCGGCAGCATACGGGTGAGCGCCGGTAAAGACCTCCAGACCTTTCGCGCATGCTGAACGATGGCGCATTTCACCGCTCTTTTTGCTGAGGTTAGTTGAACAGCGTTGAGTGTTACCGAGATCGCCAGTCAGCCCGCCTGGAAAGGCCGCAACGTTACCAGAGATCCAGAGAGTCGTCTTCGATCAGGTTGCCCGTCCGCCGTGGCCTGGCAACAGAATGCAATATTTTAAGGCGACGCCCGTCATTGCGGTTGTGCCGTTTGTCGCTGGGGGCGCTTACCAGCGATGACGTCAGCGCAAAGGCCTTGTCTTAGTCTGGGTGGTATTGATTGGGTCGGGGTGCTTCGATATCTGGCTTGTCTTTCTTCCTGAAGGCGCCTGGCAAGCGGCAGGTTTGTTTACCGGGTTGGGGTCATCCTGCTGATAGCAAGGCTTCGCTGGCACCAGCATCACTTTCACAGTGACGACAAAGTCTTTTTGCTGGCTGCGCGATATCCCATGGCAGCGGCTGCTGTGGTTAATTTCGGTAACCAGCAGGCGTGTAGCGCTCCTGATGCGGGATTTGCCGCCGTTACCCTTTGGCGGCATCATCGGCAAAGAAGATAACCTTTATTTTGCCAGCGGTAAGAGATGTGAGAGGTCCGGGTTAACAGGTCATCCGGTAATGGCCTTTGGCGTTCCAGCGGAGCATCCATTTGCCCGGCGATGCGGTCTTTCAGGTCCCAGATAAAGGTTCCAGCACGCTCACGCAGGCAAACCTTCACGGGAGGTCCTGCTGGAATAATTGACTTCATCAGGCGGTTTACACCAGCCCCAGTGACTGAAAGGCGACAAAATTCCACGCAAGGTTATTTTTCAGCGCCACACCAGTTCAGGTGTTGATGGCACCACCTCAGTGAAGTAGTTTTGCTGGCGAATCATTTTGCTCATGTCTTTTTTTGTCAATATTTACAACTTATCGAAGACTCTGGTTTTAGAAAAGCGATTACTGAAAGGAAACAGGAAAAACGAAAGAACTTAGCAGCGTTATTGCCCTGCTGAGCCGCATTAAAGAAGATACGATGACGGCTTTCCTGTAGCGCCTGTTTTCGTTTGGTTAACGGCAGACTCCAGTTCATCTTCACCAAAATTGGTTTAACCTGTAGGTCAGCGGTTTGAAGCACACCGGGAAGAAAAAAAATACTGAACATGTGTGAAAGGATCACCACGGACCCGGATTGCTGAAAACAGCAGATAAAGGCCCCGCCCGGTGTCTGACCTTAACCTGTACCTCGGTTTCGTAGTAAGCGATTGCGGCGATTGTTTTAGTTAACATGTATCCAGCGTGGCTGGCGCGTAAGCGCGGAGCGGTAAGGTCGTCGCACACCTTCCGGTCCCATACCCACGCCGAAAGAGAAAAAAGACGGCTGCAGACTCTCTTTGGGGTCGGCGACTCCAGACTTCTTTGGCTCCGGGAGAGACGACGGCTCTCCCAAGCCGGTCCACGACTGACTGACCCAGATAGGATGTGGGGAGGAAGACTCTCCGGCCTCTCTCGCGTTTCCTCGCGGAGAACGAGAAGACAACCTCTCTCTCTCCCCCCATAGCCTCCTCTCGCATGATGGTCGGCCCCCAGAAGAAGGCCGGCGCACTTCGCTCTGATCGTTAAGGCCAGCGCCCCAGAGCCGCTGCTTCCTCTCTTCGTCTATATTTACTTTTGTTTTTTTCTCGCTCGTTCGCCACTCTCCCCGAACGTTTCTTTTATTTTATTTATTTGTTTTTTATTCACCTGCGGTTGAATGTGTGTGTGACTGGCTAAAGTCTTCATCTCCTTTTCCCTCGTCTTCGGGTCAATGGCGGTGCTGTGATGCTCTTGCAAGCCGAAGCACTTTTTTTCAGTTTTCGCGCGCCAGCGCGATAAGCGGTCTTTTCACGCCGACTCTCGGTTTGGTAGTTCACTTGTTGAAATTTTATCGCAGATTCTGTCGGTCGCTGACGCTGTCTGTTGGTTGGAATCGCGGGATTCGGTTACTGCTAGCGCATATGCAGCCGTGCTGCCCATTTACGCGCAGTTTTTTTCGTCGAAATTAATTATGGTTGTTGAGAAGATGGGAATGGCGGGAAGGTCTTTCGGTTATCTTGCCTCCAGCGCTAACTCCTTACACTCTATAAAAAAGAAGAAAAAATATCGTAAAATAACTTTTTGGGGTTTTCGGATTGTCCAAATTTTGCAGCCTGAAAAGCTCTTTTAAGCACGTTCTAAAAGGGTTTTTTGTTAAAACCCTATAAGAGGTTATTTCAAGCTTTTTTTTATGCGAAATTGTTCTTTATCGTTTAGTTGCCTTTTTACACTCTGCTCAGCTAGTCCAGACGCAGCCGATACGAGTGCGAGCGTGTGGCCTTGAACAGTGCTTGCATTGGCGCACGAGCGCGCGTAATTTGGCAGGGACGCTGAAAGCCTCGGAGTCGCGTTTGCAGCATTCGCATGCGTCTGGACCCAAGCTGAAACGTTTACAGCGGGCGGTGCTGGAGGCGTCTGTGCCGTTGAGCTGAAATATTCCAGTTAAAAAGCATTTTGGCGATATTGGTTTTTTTTAGCCTGGCTATTTCCGCAGGTTTCGTGATTCTGAGCGTGGCGCAACCGATGCACGACGAAGCGCAGCAACGTGGCGTGCTGACGCTGGATGACCAGGCGAGATGCCCGCCGTCTTTGCTGTATCGACTGCTGGCGCAGGTTCAACCTTTTCATCAGCAACCTGATGAACAATGAACGGTGAAGGCGTGACGTACGCATGAGGGCGCATTCTACGAAGCAGACTGATTACAACATCGATTTCAGCCAAATGCCTCACAGAACAATGACTTCATGAATAACCAGTGCCTTTAACGGTTTTGTCAATTTTGCAGAGGTTTGTTTTTAATGAATGTACAGTACCAAACAGTTGATATCTCCAGAGAATTTCAACGGTTTCACCTTCCGCGACCAGTAACTGACAACCATCGCTGTCGAATGCATACGCTTCATTGCCATCTTTATACTATAAAATCGTCTTTTTTGTAATCAGAAATAAATCCATGTGGTAAAGTAAACAATAAAACAGCAAAAGGTTCATCAGCGAGTCCGGTAAAAAGGTCAACGACAGAGACCACCTGCATTTGCGCGCGCGTACCGGATACCTTTTTTGTGATTTTGTTATCAGGTAAAGTACGTAGGTAAACACTTCCAGTAATCAACGGCATCCAGCACGAACAGCAATAGCGTTAATAAGCCCCATCCAGAAAACGATAAATTTTCAGCACTTCACGATTAACGATCCCCCCCCACATACAGCACCTGTAAACGGTCTTATCCAGATGATAATCACCACGCTTTTGCCGGTTGTAGAATTGGCATGCGCGACAGCCAAAGAACTGAAGCAGCGCCTGTAAACGCAATCGACGGTCTTCACCGGCGGTTGAGTAACCAGATGCCTTCGAGGCTAACACCCCCATATCACCAACGTGGCAGCAAATACACCAGCCCCACCACGAACGGCTGGCCTGACGTTTTCTGAAGGTTACCACATACGCCCCTGATATTTTGCATAAAATAACGCACCCCACAACGGCAAAGGCCATTCGCTAGGTGGCGCGTTACGCCCGGTTTAGGGTTGTCCACAAAGGCCCATCTTTCACTCGCTAGTCGGTTAAGTGCATAATTCCTGAACACCCCGGCTGTAGTTATTCGCCGAGCACCGTCGTGGCGCTTTGCCTCAAGATCGACACGCTTGTGCTTCAGACACCTTGCCAGGCTGATTAACCATCACGGGATCAGCACCGCATAAGCGCATATTTTCTGGATCCCATTGCTGCTTCATCAGAAAGCTGAAGAGAATGAAGCATTTTGCTGTTCACCTTTCAGTACTGAAGAACCACACCACGGGCGAAACAAAAAAGTAATAATGATTGAGATGGTTAAACAAAGCTCACTGTTGCGTTTCGTAGAGAACTCAAAGGCCACATAACGACGCCCCATCGCCATAGTCTTTATTCAAAATGTCGTCATAAACGAGGGACAAACAGAATCGCCAGCCAGAACAGACCATGCCAGTTGAGTAAACCCGCCTTGTCCAGAGAATGATCCGGACCTGGCCTGGTGAGATCTTCCAAACGGCAAGCCCGTACAGGCGGCCAGCAGGCTCTTCCTTCTTTAGTGGCGATCGCCAGCCCCACGTTGTTGGCTATAGAGCCAGCGAGATAAATTTGTTAACGCGTCATCATATCGATACCGCCCAGTTTGCATTGAGTGATCGACGCTGTCGTTGCCGACGTCGCCACCCACCATACGGACGATAATCCAGTTCGACGGCGTTCATTGAGTCCAGCCCCTGCACCGACTGCTGGTTATCGTCACCGATCCATTGTTTGCGCAGATAAACAGCAGGCTGCGCCGCTGAACACGCGCAGACGGAAAGGCGTCGAGGTATTGCCGCCACGGCATCAGCACATGAGTTTGCCGGACGTTCAGCGTTCTTCGCACCAGCGTTTCATCTTTACTTTCAGGAATGCCCGAGAGAAACCTTCGATCAGCGCGCGCAAGCGGCGACGGCATTCGTCAGAAGCAGAGATCGCCCTTTAGCGCATACTGGAATGTTTTCAACGGCACCACAGCGCGCCGACGTTGGCGAGCGGCAATAACAGTTCGCCGCTGACAATGGCGAGAGTACGTAGTTCGTTCTCCAGATGTTCGTTGATTTGTTATCGCCGATATCCAGCGCCATCACCGCTTCCTGTTCAACAAAACAGTTGTTGAGCAGCATTTACGGTCAGCGCGTTAACAGAGAACAGACGATTTCGACGACACGGAGATCGCGTCTTCACGCGATGGCGGCAGTACCAGCGTTCGTTACCGGAGCCGTTGACCGAAGATGGCAACAGTGCCAATACACACCAGAATCATTGCAAGAGCTGCGAAGAACTGACGTTCGGTAAAGGTCAGGTGTGGACCATTAAGGCACGCGAACAATGGTCGCTAAAGCAGAGCGGCAATTCAGTTGTCTGGTTATTGCCGCTGGTTACAAACAAAGGCCACAGCAACGTTTACGCTGAACAACAGCTGGCGATAAAGTACACGCACGCGCGATAATGCATTGCGCGTGGATGTTGTGCCGATGCTGTTTACTGGTTTCTATAGCGGTTTGTGGTTCCTTCACCAGCGTCTACTTTGAGCGGCAAACAGCGGTGGTTGCCACCATTCTGTTACAGCAGCTGTCTGGTGTTATCTGGTGACAGTACTGTTCTGTTCTCTGCCCAGCATTGCCTGTTTTCTGGTGGAGTCGCTGAATATTACAACGCATCTTCACCCAGAAAGGTCTGGACGTTAAAAATCGTACCTTAAAAATACATTGTCTATAAAAAACGATTCATTACAGGCGTTTTGCAGAAGCCTCCACCAGGAGATTACCTTACTATTCGAGACAAAAAGTAACTAACCGTTGCTTGAGAAAACAAAAAAGGAACCGTTACTTTTTCGGTTACGTCAGATTTACAATCCGACAGAGTTTTCTGCCGGTTTGAAGACGACTTTACTTCGTACTGTTCATTGCTGGATTATAATCACCGAATGGACCGATCTCACCGAGCGTTCGGCGCATTCGTGACGCCGCCCTAACTTTATAGTTTACAGTAGGCAGGTGGCAGTGCACATGAGATGTCTCGTGGTTTACACCCGCAGAGCTTCGCCGAGGTTGTCGCACGTGCAGAAAAACTAAAAGTGGCCACCATCGTGGGCACCACTGTGTGCATCCCAACGCACCCAGTGGTGCATTGCTATGCACCACTGCAGAGTGGTGAAATCGGTATATCATGAACTACTTATCTTCTTAATCGACGAATTTGTGTTCATCATCCATCCGTAGGAGATTTGGTTCGAGGATTCCGTCGTAGGAAACTTGTAGAAATAAAGGGCGTCGTTAAAAAAGGGGAGAGAAAAAAAGTAACGTAACAAGTAGTCTTACTACTTCCAAAAGTAATCAGATTATTGTTGCGATTACTTCGTATTAAATGTAATAAATATTATTACAACATTACTCTGAAAACTAATCGACTAGAAGTAATTTGGTTACTTGTATTGAGTATACCGTACAGGTGTTTGCGGCGTCCTTTCCTGCCCCGAAGGCTCTACGAGTGACGTAACAACAGGCGATGGGAATCGCCAGCCACCACGCGCTCCTGAATATATAGTGCGCTGTACCGATCTTAAATTCCAGCGATGCAAATAATAATAATAACAAGATCCTGTAGCGTTTCGAGTGTTATAATTGTAGAGGGCTGCAAATATCGGATATTATATTACGACGAACCCTTTCTATTTTGACGGGAAGCCACAAGCGCGAACTGATCGATGTGCCACTCTATTCACTTCCTTTTTTTATCTTTTTTTTGTCTTTTTTCTTTTTACGAAGTTAAGTATAGAACGACTGACTGACGTTCAAATGCTACTGAGCCTTGAAATAGTTTACGCGCTGTATATAGAGCCACCGGGAAAACAGCTGGAATAGGCCAAAGCTACAGTGCCTGATGTTATGTTTTCTTTGTTGTATTTTTAAACGAAAGCATGCTTCGGCTTATTTTTCCCGTCCGTGTCGTAACCGCCTGCGAGTTATACAGTTTGTCTAGCCGTAGCTTTTGTTGCGTGTTGCCTTGGTGTCGCTACCGAGCCCAGCTGGAAAAATGTTCGCTTGCTCCGACAGCCACTAAAAAGAAAACAAAACGGTTTGTTTAAAAGCCACACATGCGCTTCACGGAAAATGCGTCTGTTAATATTGAGCCAACCAACCAACCAACCTTGCTAGATGTCGTACCTTTATCACCCAGTATGTACAGATACCATTGTATTCATACTTCATATATCGGCTACGATCGATATAATGTCCCGAGCGCTGACAATTCCCACCAGACTTTGTCCGACATTTATCTTCAAATTGAGCACGTAATTCCCCAGTTATTCCCTCTACTACTTTTTTTTTCTGCGCCTCTTTTTCCAGCAGTTATTTCACAGGTGACACTGGCTGCACAATATATATATATATAAATTTTTTCCCACCAATGGGAGTTGACATCTTTCTCGTTTCAACGTCGGCCGTTGTGTACAAAGCTGTAGCAAGCCGCTTTTGCTTTCTATTTTTTTTCTCCTGTTCGGAAACGTATTTTTGCAAATTACATGCACGTAATCTTGAAAAATATTTCGAGATTAAGGAAAGCCACAGAGCGCTAGCGACCCGGTTAGGCGAGCACGCGATTTCCCACTTTGCGTGTGTGTGTTTTTAATGTTTTTTCTTTTGCACGACTTAAAAATTGAAATCTAATCGTCCGGTGAGACAGAGCGCGCGACACCCCACTTGTGTCGCACAGCTGAGCGTTCGACGCAAATCCATACAAGTGAAACGCGACGAAGCGTCGATATGCTGTGCGTTCTAGCGATGTAGTGCGCCTATACTGCGCTAAGCCTCGTTGCAAAGAGACCTTACTTTGTTTACGTGGTTATATATTGAGTGCGTGGAACGAGGGAATCTACAGACCATTCAAGCTCAAGCTCTCGATTTGGTCAGTTCGTCGCTGTTTCCGTATCATGTAAATCTGAAAAGCTCTTTGCTGCTGCTCGTTCCGAAGGAAAGCAATGGTTTTCAGCGTGTATATGGCAATGCGTTGTGAATTGTGAGAAATATGAGAATTGCGAAGAGTACGAAAACGAATAAAAATGGATTCCCTCCCCTTCCCGCCCTCAATTCGGACATCACCGTAACCTGCACACTTCCTAAAGTTGGACATCCTGGGCTCTCCTAAAAAGGGCTACCCCGCAGCAAAGTGGTTAAGCTGGGCTTAGTTGGTTTATAACTAAAAAAAAAATAAAAAGTATAAAAGCTCCAGAAAATAAGAAGGACCATAGACGAAGTAAGGCAACACAAGGCGCACGCAAAATGATGCGAGATTTACAGGGTGTTTGATTTTAGTTCGAAAAAACATGTATCAATCAAAAGCCGTGAAAGGTAGACTAATGCTGTCTGTGCAGGTGAGTTATACGGCCAGGGTGACTTAACAAAGGTGTCTGATCCTCTACGATAAGGCGGGTAATGAACTAAAATTTGTTAATTAACTTTTTACTTAGTGAACATAAGCGTATGGTTTGCAATTCGAAACTCGCTGAGCGTCATCTAAGACTACCGAATCAGTATTTTAGGACGATTTGAAGGACGGAATAGGTGCCTGGGCGCTAAGTGTTCTGGCCACTGGTGCAACGGACCCAATGATGGCCGTCCGAAAACGCGGATAATAAGATAAGGAAAAAACGTGGCGAAGCGCGTTTTCGTATCACTAGCCTTGCGCCTGCTCCACGAGTGTGTAACTTTTGCGCTCCACACCGCTCTTCCTACGCGCCCCAAATCTTTCTAAAATTTATTTATTTTGCGAGTTTCGATGACGCTCAGAAACGTTTTTTGATCGGAACCTTATCTCATCTTGAATAATTAAAAAAGTTAATTAACCGGCATATCGTGACGATTTGGCCCCTGTGTTATGTCCCCCTGGCCTTGTAACTCACCTGCACCAAACCAGGCACTAGTGTAGCTTTCACTACTTTTTTACAATTAGTGAAGCCCTAAAAATAGAACACCGTCTGTACCAAGTTCATTTCTGCAGTCATGGTAGCTGTAGAGCAGGAGTAAGGAACACTAAAACTGCAGTACCACTTCAGACTTTTCCCTCTTGACCTTCCGCTTGCCTATCCTACCTCCCATGTGTCTCCTTTTTTTTCCCCCGTCAACTCCTCGAACCAGACGCCCCTGAAACCTAGCCGTCGACTACTAAGCACTGTTTACGTGCATCTTGCGTCACTGTGCACGACCGCACTCTTGCCTTGAAGATGTCCAATCCTCCAAGCGGTACCCCCTGTCCAGCAACAACTAGATCGCCCCGCCTGCCGCCCAACACATCCGCGAGACCAACCTCACATTACTCTTCTGACGAGTAAACCCTGTTCGCGACTCAGCGACCAATAGGAGTCGCCACTATCGGGCAAATATGGCAGTCTGAAACAGGTCTGTCGTGCCATATGTGGCAGCTCCACCACGCGCAACGCATCGATTTCAGCAGGCAAGCATGACCATAGCCTCCTTTATACTCACAACGCCTGGCAGTTCGTCGACGGAGCCATAGAGTGCTCGGTCGCCGATTCGGAGCGCGAGGGTCTGGTAGCACAGAGCATCAAAGAGCCGTTTCGGGGAACCTGGATGTCAGCGCACGGCTTTTGCAGCGACGAGGACCCGAAACACACTTGTTCGCTCGAGAACTAGTGTTTCGGCATCTCGCCGCAGCGGGGTGCCAGCTCACGTGGCTCTCCTCTCATCCGTTGTCCTGCCGCTCCACCTTTTCCATTTCGGCGAGTACGCTTCTCGTGGCGATCTGCCAGGCTTTGTCAGTATATAAGAGTCCATGATTGGACTACACTCAATTAATGGTTTGCCCCGACTTTCATTCAGCTACGTTTGAAACCTGCGGTGATGTGCTGGCGTAAGTGATCGCTTCCAGGTGCTTGACCAATTTTTTATTTTCTTCGGGAAGTGGTGGAACGATTGCGGTGCTGCTAAACGTTGGTATACACACACAATCTCTGGTTCACGCAGTCGTGAAGGCTGCGTTCATGACGACCCTGGGCAACACGCTGACGCGACAGTATGACGAGAGAGGGACAACGTGTAATCACGGAAGCCCCAAGGGACGAGCAGAAGTCGCGAAAGTGCCTGTTCCAAACGATTTAAAGTTAATTGGGCACAAATATGACAAATATGCAGGGACAGAGGGGAGGACATACAGGTCGTCGTGTACGTGTTTCTGTCCTCTATCCATCTCGATTTTGTGCCCAACTTTAATCACGTTTCATCAATACCAGTTTTTCCAACTGGCCACCTTTTACTGCGGGTCCTGTTCCGTTCGGTTCGACGTTTTTGCAGCGCATATGACTATGCGTCGTCCGTTTTGCCGGAGTAGCGAATATGACTACCTGCAGCGTCGTCGCCTAAGCAACTGTATATAGTGCTGATTTCGGCATTTCATAATCATCTTATTTATTTTTATTTCTTTGTGCCTCCATTCCCGCTTTTTCTTAATTACTCATTTCCTTCCGTTACTCTTAACCGGATTGAGACAACGCCTCCTATAGGTTACAAGGCCGCGGCGCCGTGTCTTCTACGTCACCTAATGAAGGCCAACGCGGCGCACATATTGGACGCGAGCGCCGCATCGGCGTTCGGCTGGGCAGGCGTATACGAAGGGTCTTCTGTGACCATCAACCGCCACTCGTACGCCTTGCACACATAAAAATTTCGGGAGCCATGACGGAAGTGTTGGAATATCTGTTACCATGTATGCTATTATTTAATTGGTGTAGTGTTTACCGGAGTTACTGTATTGCTGCTTTCCACCAATTGTTTCTTCGGACGTTGATTTTTTTTCGGTACGCAGGAGTGCCGCAGTCATCACGTCGCTGACTCGCCGCGTTAGGCCTAACATCGCCCGACACGACACCGCCACTGCCACCGGGTGATCGGATGCGAAACGGCAGGGACACCATGTCGAAACACCACGGGAACGCATCGGACCCGCTGACATCCACCGTGGCCGAGTAAAAGAGGGCTTGGACCACTTCGTCCGTCCCTCTATATAGTCGTGACTGCGACATCTCGCCCTCAAAGAACTGCGACCGGTACTCGTTGGATTGACCAGGTCCTTCGAGAAGAGCGCTCGCGGCGACTGCTCAGTGTCACCAGCGCCCTCTGCGCAGCCACAGTGCGCACAGCGCCGCCTGGTGTCATCTAAGGTAAGCTCGCAATGATATTCGCTCGCGTCAACCTCATGGTGCCTTGGCACGCTCCTCCGAGACTTGTGTTGTTTTGTGTCCTAAAAAAAAGTCCAGATGACGTCATAGAGGTGTCATGTTTTTGCCAGCCTCGATTCCACAGAAACTTCAGCGGCCGTGAGTTGAGACTGCGCGACAACAAGAAAACTTGCGTTCGCTCATTATTTTTTTCCTGGACCTTTAGCATGCCCTCATCGACAGGATCGCGACATCATCCGACAACGAGACATATCGGCTTTCGTGACGTCATTTGTCGCTACTTCGGGACCGCTTTTGATGTTTACGGGCGGCCTAGGACGCTAGACTACAGCCAGTGGCATATGCGGTTCCAGTCACCATATGCAGTTCACTTCCTAAACCTCATAAACTGCTGGAAGTACGTATGCCTAGGCACGTTTGCTAGCAAACGCGTATAGTCGTGGATGGAATGCGCTTTTTGGTTTTCAGGCTTATAGGTGGCGCGAGCTACCGCCCATTATAAGTATACAGCCGTTAACATCCATCCATGCATTCGCGGAAAGACCGGTCGGGCGACTGTGGGCACGCTTTGCTTAGGCTTGACTGCCGCTTGACCATCAAGCCATGTACGCGCACGAACAACAAGATGACGACGCCCAGAGACAGTACATTACCTGCCAGCGTGTGTAGATTGTATAGGAACAGACCAGTTGTCCGCACCCTGCGGATCGCGTGACGAAAATCGGTGGTCGGGTTCACGGTTATGCAGTTTTTTATCCGACATTAGGTGCAGTAAACAAAGGTGTGCACTTAAAGCGCTTTAATTTTTTTCCTCGGGTGGTAATTTTAGCCTGTAATTATCGCCTCACGTTACTAACGGTGCAATTGCTTTGTTAGCCAGAGTACGGCTCTTTTATACATTTTTGTGTTGACTTTAGCTACTCGGTATGATAATTGCTGTGTTGATGACGGCAGTAAAGCTACGGCTTTGCTGAAATTTAACCCCATCTGCTCACGGGTGATTATGATATTTTTTTGTACTTTTTGTACGAAATGCACAAACAGGTTCGACGCGTTTATGTATTCGTGACATATACCACACCGATGTAAATACCACGGTTGCTGAGGCGTACGGGCCGTACCATTCTATACAGTGTGCGACACTTTTAGCGCGAACACGACATTGGCGCTTTTTGCGCATTTTGCTCACACAGAATATTGACGGACGCCAAACTTTAACGCTTAGTTTACTGCCCTCAATCAGGACTTTCCGCTACACCAGTAGTATTTTTATGGCAGCCATTTCATTTTAAGAAATAAACGGGTGAAACCGGCGTTCGCTTGTTTGCGCTTACAATGTCGAGCAGTGTGTTTTCATAACTTAAATATCGGCTTGAAAAAAAAACATTTCTTTTTATTTACGGTGTTACAGCTTAGCGGACGGTTCTCTCGTGTATGGCGTAGTTACTTGAGACTTCTTTTTTTATCTGTGCTAGATAGCATACATTTTTTTGGAGAGTTCATACTTCGGAGCATTATATGGTTAGTGAAGACAACTACCTTGAGAAAAAAAGTGTAATAAAAATGAATAAGGACACGAAACAGCTGTAGCACTTCAAAGCTGTTGTGCACTGGAATCGACGATATAACCGCTTGTAGTTTTTGAAAACCGCTAGATTCATTGAAGGTGTTGGCTAGGAACATCGATCCAATCAGGCCAGGACGCTTTGTCAAGTTCGACTGTAGTTTTGGAACTAAATTATTTATCGAACTCGTCTACTGGAAGAAGAATCCAGTGTGGTCAGGACGCTTAGTCGTTCGGATTGATAGTTTCTGGACCATTGAATCCATTGAACTCGTTGACTGTAATATTTAATTTATTCAGAACTCTTTAAAAGTCAGACACTCGAGATCCACCCGGATTGAAGTCGGACAGGACCGGAATAGGCTGGATTAAGACCGGATGCAACATTTTTGTTGTTGTTTTTGTCGTTGTTGTTGTTGTTGTTGTTGTTGTTGTTCTGCGCGCTGTGCACATCAATTACTACTCTGCATTCATCGCTTCAACTATCGTGCAAAATATATATTTGTTAAAAGAAAAGAAAAATTAGGTGACTTTATAAAAAAAATACATAGTAGGGCTATGGTAAAGTAAATAACCTAAAAAAAGTGATAAGACAGAAGAAAAAAAAATGACGCGCACATGAGCAGTGACGGATGCGTGCAAAATCTCCGGAAATCAGGAAGTACGCCGTCTGACGTTTGTTTCCGAGTTGTGCTAGCTTGTCCGTCGCTGTTGGTCCCCCCCCCCCCCTTTCCCTCAAAAAAAAAAAAGGAAAACATTTAGACGCATGTGGTTTGAATACCATCCACAGTCACTGCCAAAAAAACGCTCCAAGAAAGGCACGACCACCGAGAAGATATTGAAAACCGTGCAGACGCGTGTACGGTTACCTGGATGACTGATGGCTCCTCGCCAAAGCAGACGCGAGTCTGGTTGGACGGGTGGATGACATCTCTGTTGGGCGTCAACGTACTCTATGTAAACGCTTGTATTCCTCGCGCATTTTTCTAGAGCATTGCGTTTTATTTTAAATGTCAAGTATACACAGAGCTCACTTTCGAAAATAGCGCCTTTTTCTGGTAGAGCTCCGTGGCGGCTTTTTGCACTGGTGTGTGCAGGAGACAGCAAGAGGGGCACTGTTTTTTGCAGTGCCAGTTTCCCAGCTAAACTACACACGCCCAAACGTCGCAAAACTGAAGAACGCACTTGGTATTGCTCTTCTCGCGGGGAAGAAGACTATCCAGATTTGCCTCTATTTCTACAGACCCTGTATTAAAGTGAGAAATTTGTATTGTCCGGCGACATTCCACAGATCCCCACAATCTAACAATTCTAAAAAAAGGAGAAAAAAACTTAAATTAGTCACACCAAGAACAAACTTCTTTCCTCTTCAACTATCCATTTCTGAATGGAATTCGGGAATCATTTAGCTTCAGAACAGCCAATCATTTGCCTACCCTGATTTAAAGCCCCATGAGCGCTTTAAGAGTATAATGAATGAATGTATGACTGAGCGGTACACGTGGTCATAAAAGTGAGCAGTAAATTTTAAATGGCGAGCAGTATAAATTTTACTGTGTTTCCACCATACTTGAACTTTCGGTAACAGCATTCAAAATATAAGAGAACGAACAGGAAAAACCGAACATAGCTTGTTTCGAGCTAACATGTTAGCTCGAAACACACTGTGCACACTGTCCGACTCTGCAGAGTCGGACAGTGTGCATGTTTCCCTTTATAGGCCATTCCGCCATTTTGTTTACTGTATTTCGCCGGCGTTACCTAAGGGAGAAGGGGTATAATAGACATTATACGTAAAACGATACAAACACTAATACAGACACTATCGTGGCAGTTCACTACAACCCGCCGTAGAGCGCGAGGTGGGCCACCAAACGCTGTAACTCGATACTGTGATTTCAGGATGTTGACGAGAAGCACCGTAGCCTTGAGAGAACTTGCATACTGAAAGGGCATCGGAACTTCTACGGCTGGGGCCAATATAAAAAAGCACCACTCTACTGCCTCTATTGCTCTTGCTACAGCTGAGACACCAGACGCCAGTTGAGGCGGACTAACTTCAGGCTATATAAACATGACACACAAGCCTTCAATTTTTTTTTTACTTTTACTTTGTTTTAACTTTGTTTTTTATGTTTTTTATTATTATTATGTTAGATGTGTAGTGTAATCGCGGTAGTTAAACTGCATATGATCACCGTTTCGCGTATCTTGTTGTTGTCGGCCGTTGTTCCTACCTTTTGCCCCTGTTCGCCACGGGACAATTCATTTTGATCTGGCATTTTTTTTTTTTTCGACTCGAGAGATTTGAATTATCCAACAGAGGGATTTTTATGCCGGGCCTTTTACCTCGATACCACTCACCCAATCGAGTCTGTGGTGACTCAAAAAAAGTTCTCGTAGTGTTTGTGCCGAGTCGCGTCCTTTACCCATCACACCCATAACGTTTCCGAGTTGCGCTTCCACACACCTCCTTCGTTACCGTTTCGTCTTTTTCTCCTTATTTTTTTTTATTTCTTCCAGAACGATATCGTGTCTTCTCGCTTTTATTTAGGTTTCTATTTCTTTTTCGCGCCGTCTCTGCATCATACTTTTTTTTTTTTCGAGCACGTGTGTGTGTGTGTGTGGCTCGCTTGTCTCGAAGAGACTCCGACTTGACCACCTGACCCAGATTTTTTTTTCTTTGCTTTCTGTCGTCCCCCTACTCTGCTGATGCATTGTCCCTTTCCTCCTCGCCCTCTTTCTTTCTTTTTTTGTTTCATTCCAGGCCGCCCGCGTCCCCCTCCTGCCCTTGCCTTTTATTACCGCGATTGTTGCCCGTGCTCGTATGCGTGCAGTGGTGGCCATCTTGTTCGTGCAAAACTCTTCGTCTGCATCTGTAGGTGGTCGCGTTCTCGGGCTCTTCCGTTCACCCCCTAAGTTGACAGTGCAGTGGAAGCTACGCGCTCGACGAACCAATCAGCGGTCTCCTTTTCGTCACGTGACTCCGCTCTCTACGCGCAGGGGCGGGAGCGTCGTGATCACGTGACGAGAGGTAGACGTACGAGCTTGCACTGCGCTGTCAACTTGGGGGTGAGAAAGAACGTATGGCGTCGGGACGTGGTCTGCATGCGTACCTGTCGTCCGCTTGTTGCGCAGCAGCAGCGGCGGCGGCGGCAGTAGTTCGGGTCAGCTGTGGAGAGGGTGTGATGGGAGAAGGCGATTGGCCGAAGAGTTGACCTTTGCCAAATCGTCTCGCTGTCGCCGCGTCTGCGTTTCGTGTAAGCCATACGTAGTTTCAAACCTCCTCCGCGTTTGAGCTTATTGTTTGTTCTGTTTTTATTTGCTGCCGCCATTACGAGGCACTACCTTCCACGACACGTTAACTTTCGCTTTCGCTGACCTGACTTTTACTTCGCGTTGCTGGGTCATTGCTGTCTTTATTTTTTCTCGTTGGTTGTAAATTATGGTCTAAATTTGCTCTCCGTGTGTTTGCTTCTGCTGACAATTTTGATTTCAGGTTCGTTGTAAGTAGCCGTGAATCGAATGAATTGGGCAAATGTCGGTTTATCGCGTATGTTCAAAATACGACCTTCACCCGTCAATCAATTGATGAATTAACAATCATGTATTTGCCGTGCGCCAAACAGCTGGCTGACCACGGAAGGGTGACGCGTACATGAGGCTAGGTCCATCACCGTCTGCGCTAGAAACGCTGAGAAACAGCCTGCAAATGTGCGGTTGACATAGCTCGTTTTTTCTCGGGTGCATTGAGTGTCACGTGGCATTAATTGCAACGTGTCCATTAGTCGGCACGTCATCATTCGACGGTTTTTTTCTAAGGCAAAGATTTATTTAAAATGACCACTGGGTGATGACGTCAGGTGCAAGCCATGGGCATACATTGCGTTAGAACCATACTGGTGCGCCCCACACTGACAAACAACTGTGACGATTAGGAGTGTTCATAAACTTATCGGGTCTTTTTTTGAGACAAGGATGTACAGGAACTATGTTCAGAATTTGTTAAAAAATGGTGTATAGTTTTTAGTGGTGTTCTATAATCCGAAGTTACAATATCCGGGCGCCTACGTCTTGCTAACTTGAGCCCTGTTTTAGAAAAAAAAGAAAATAAAAGCTCGAATAAAAGTTGCAGTGTCGAGGAAATGTTCTAAAATTTCTCAACCCCCCCCCCCCCCTGTCTTTTGAAAGCTGTGCACTTTTCGGGCGTACTTGCTTGCGCTTCCTAAAAATATCGTACGACGTTTGCCATTTAGCCAAAGAGTCGTCGACAGACTCCTGATGTGATCGGATATTTAGTTGAGACAAGCTGCCGGGATGACATTACGTGTTTCCTTTATCGTTACCGTTTGTTCTTGAAATCCTCGTATCACCGGATTGCTCGGGGAATTACAAACGAAAACCTAGCTAGTTGCAACTTGCGATTACCTTAATCACTTTTCCTAAACAATTCGATCACCAAGGATCATACCGAGTTTGTAGTTGCACCTGCTGGTGCCTGTAGAAATGTACGTTTAATCGAAAATATTAAACAATGGCCACGAGCCACGTGTGTTTTGCCTTGTTTTTCGACCACACACTTCCTCATATTTCGCGCGAATTTCTCCAACACTTTTTTTTAACTTCCACCGTGGACATTAGACCTTTTTCCAAAAACCGGATCAAGCAACATTGGCAGTCGTCATTTCTTGAGGAATCATACTTTTGGTTTTTAATTTCTAGGCTAGGTGGCGCAAGTTACCGCCCGTTATAAAGGGTACTGCCGTTAGCGTCCTTCCATCCACCCACCCTTGGAGCACGAAGCGTGTGACTGGATCCGAGTCCGCGCAGAGCGCTGACGCCGCATTCGTTTTCGACACGACCTGAGCCGATTTCACGTCGAACGCTGACGTGGCCCTCCTGTCCAATATACGTCCAGCGTGCGTGCGCAAACAAGGTGGTGCACACTTTTGAAAAAGAGAAAAAAAAGGATCTCTTCTACACGCTTCCACGTTTCACAAACACGTTATCCTGAACGTGCTCTGCTCTCGTATACGAACCCTTGAACTTGAAACGATCCTCGAAGCTTCAGAGGGACAGCCGACGTTTAGCCGAGAGACTTCGTTGTCTCTTATCGCTTAGTGAAGCCTCTTATCCAAGTTTCTTATCGAAACGTCGGCTGTCGTTCTGAGCCTTCATCCACGAGACTCGTTTTAAGTTCCTCCAGCCAGCTTTTACCACCTTCGTGTTTCGTATTGATCCTCACATGTGAACCTCTACTCGCACTTTTGTTATCGAATTTCAGAAGCCGCCCATTAGAGAAGGCAGCTGTTTGCGCCCAAATGTTTCGGCTCCATCCTTGACGTCGCAACCAGGCTTTGGCCTCGCCGTGACGTCACGGGTTGTGGTCCTGACAACTCATCCTCAGTTGCTACGACAAGTTCGATGGTGTGTGTGTTTGTGTGTGCGTGTGTGTGGTGTGGGTGTGTGTAGAAAAATGACAGGTGGCAGCTGGGGTTCATCGAAGTTGACACTCTGACAACGTTCTTATGCCCTTCCGTTTGAGGATGAAAACGGCATGGAAGGGTTTCCGTTGTCCCGCCTCGAACCTCTTCGATAACGCTTTGGCGCCTCTTGCTCCGGCCGTTCTTACTCTGTCAGTGCCGTTCTCACCCTCAGTGAGCGGCTCAAGTCAGATAAAATTGGTTCCCGAGTCACGACGACACAGACGCGCGTTCTTTTCCCCATTTTCTTTTTTTGGTTTCTCCGAGATCCAATATGGCGACACAACCGACCCGCGGCTTTCCCGAGGTTTCCTCATCCTCCTCCTCTCCCTCGCGTTTGTCCGTCTTTCACGTGGTGAGCGTATCCTAGCAACAGCGACGCGCGCAGGTCGTGACGTCACCGCCTCTCTGTTACGTCATCGGCTGCTTCTTTCGCTCTTTTTTTTTCGTCTTGTTCGTTTCGTCGTGCTCGCAACCGTCGGTAGCGGACTTACTTTTTATATACTTTGTTCGCATTTTCCGTCGTCTTTCGAAACAGTTTTTTTTTTCTTTTTTGCAGAAACCGGCGGTCCGGTTGCGTCGCGTGCCGGTGGGTGGGTGGTTGCGACGTCGAATTTAGTAGTCGGTAATTGAATCGCTGTTGAAGGGAGGTTTGACAGCGCCGGCGAACGAAGGGGAATAATGGTTCACCTGACCACCACTTGGAGAGTTCGCGTTAATGTATCCGCACTATATCCAGGGATCAACTGTAATTAAAGGTACGAGTTGCTAAAGCGTGTTCCATTTTCTTCGACGCTGTGTAAACCGAATTTCGTACTAAGCGAATGTTCGTAACGAGCGAACGTTCGCAGTAAGCGAACCTTCGCGCTAACCGAACATACATTATCCAACCACGTCCTGCACACGTGCTGGGCACCGGACTCAGTCAAAGCTTCACAGGGAAACTTTTGTCCGGTGTCCTCGGCACGAATGTGCTGTTAAAAAAATTAAAGGCGAAAGTGTTATCTTCATTAGCCGAACGCTTTGGCGCATGGATCGCAGAGTTTTCGCGAATAACGGAACAGTGACCGTATTTGTAGTGCCGTTTTAACCTGTTTAAGTCCCCTTTTGCGCCGGCTCAAATCTGAGCGCCGAGTAATTAGTGTTACTTGGTTTCATGATAAAAAAAATAGCGTCTTTAAAGGACTTGTTACATATACTCACTGCTAAGCGGACAGGTCGTTGGAAGCTATACGTGCCCGTTGAACCATTCTGTCTTGCACCACGTGATCTCGCTGTCCACGCGTACTCATTCGCAGAAGGCGGAGTCAAGCGATGAAAGGCGGGCGGCCATTGATCGGTGCGGCGAGCACGTATCTTCCACCGCCCTGTCAATTTAGCGGTAAGTGTGGCGAATTCTGAGAGACACTATAGGCGTTTGCAAGCAGCGGCTCTTCGAGAGCTAGTCTGGCCACCGTGGATGGAAAACGCTTTGTTTGGGTGCCAGTCTGGAAACCGTGGGTATACCTGAGCAATCGGTGCTTGACTATCAGACGATCTACCTTCACCAGTAGCAAGATGGCGGCTCCCGGAGGCAGTACTTGCAAGTGTATATAGTACATATCTATCGAGAATTGCGTCGCCCACTCTGTCTTGTAGCCTCTTGGCACGTGTTGTCCTTTTCGCCTCAGGTGATAATGGCGTGACCAGCGCGAAATCTAAAACTGTTTTTTGTTCCTTCTTCTAACCACTTCTCTCTGCAGGTTTTCTGCTAACCACTTACACTTCTTTTTTTTTTTATGTCAAATTAATTTCAGCACAGCCGGTCTTCTTTTCCCATCTCGCTTTATGAATTTCCAGCTCTACTTTTACATAACTTATGGGCCGGGTTCACTACTTTAAATTTAAGTTGGGCGATTTCAAATGCCAGTTTGACATGTTCTAATTACCTCTGAGCACATGGCTGAGGGGTCACTAGTTTCAGAACCGGTGCAACCAATCTAGCTTCAACGATGACCAATTCAACTGTGCGACCGTGTTTGTGCCTTTGGTGCCGTGCTGAAGGTTCTTTGTTATCTTGTCGCTTCATTAGGAAAGAAGGCATTCTTATGCTTTTTCTCAGTTACCCTTTTGACCTGCTGGACTTCCTACTGTTTTATTGAAATACACATGGCTTTAAAAACGACGTCAAGTTATTTCACTTATTAATTGAGTGAATGACCGACGAAGCAGGTACCGCGAGAGTCCGCTCTTACTCGACTCATGCTCCATTTGAATAAGGGTGTCGGTAGCACCACTATTTTGCCGAGAGGCGCTTGCTGTGGATGCGTCACAAACAAGACAGTGCCGCCACCTTTCGCACCTTCTCGCGGATAGACAGCCGCACGTGAGTTCGTAAAAATCAGCGCGTAGCGGTTCCACAATCCTTGTTTTTACTCTGCATTCTTTTTCACAATTAACAAGGTGCCACAGGTCATCGTCGCACAAATCCGTGTTCTCAGTATTTCTTCATGGATGAGTTTGCCAGCTTGCCGTCAGAGCGATATAAGAGAACCCACATACACTCTAAAAAAAAGGGTGTGAAAGGGTGTATCGTTACACCCTTTTGTCCCATATAATACACCCCAAAACTTCAATTCGACGTACAGCGCCCTACAGTCGAACAGACGGCTCCAAATTTTACGAGGGGCTTGATAACGGTGCGATATAACTTTTTAAATAGCTAAAGTACGTATCAAAGACCACATAAAGAAAACACTGAGTTTTTACAGTAGGGCCAAGAAAACCCTGATTATGTTTTTTTGTAGTCAGTAACACGTACATTAGCTATTTTAATAAGTTGTACCACACGGCTATCAAGCCCCTCGTAAAATTTGGGGCCGTCTGTTCGACTGTAGGGCGCTGTACGTCGAATTGAAGTTTTGGGGTGTATTATATGGGACAAAGGGTGTAACGATGCACCCTTTTACACCCTTTTTTTTAGAGTGTACAAATCGACCGCAGCGACACCGCTTCTATTGTTCTCCACGGGCAGCTTCACAGCCTATATTTTAACAGAAATAGCGCTTCGCCACAGCACCAACCCCCATTCAAGTATACTCCCTCAATTCCAATATCCCCAATTCCAGCAGCCCATATTCCTGTCAATTGAAAATAAGCCCCTTATTCCAATATCCCCTCAATCCTCGTCAGCCCCCGATTCCACTCCATTCCGTTATACCGTAAATTCCAATATCCACTCCATTCCGGTACTCATAGATGATAGCTCAATTCAGTTCTCGTATCCTCAAAACGAGGACCTCCATTCCAGCACCCCGAAATTCCAGTATAAGCTTCCAATTCCAGCACTTTCACTGCAATATCCTCCAGTTCCCCTATGGACATTGGCTTAAGGGAGGAGGGGGGGGGGGGTCCCTGCAAGCTCTATTATATAAACAGGTGCCGCAAAGTCTAAACTTTGCGATACGGCTCAATAGTCTGGACCGCAGCTCCTTGAAAAACTAGAAAGTATGCCACTGAAGCGTGGCGGACTCTTCGGGCTCACACTGTCCTCAATACCCTATTAAAGAAGCAAAAAAAACAACAACATATACATTCATACGACCCGCATTCCATAGCATCGCATGAAACAACCATATGGCGTATTATATGCGTTTTTCTCAACGAAGAATGCGCAGGTCTATTTAATGTTTGGCCATGGTTGTTTCCCTGTCAGATGGCGCGCAAATAGTATTGTTTCCTTCCGCCCGTTTTTAATTATTTTGCAATTAGCGATATCTTAATTAAATAGATGTGGCGCACAGCACCGACGATATTTTGTCTTTGACGATTACCATACGTGTATAAGGTAAGGGACAATTTCTTGAACCATTTGAAATTGTTAATTCCGCTAATAAAACTACCCAATTTTCGCATTTGTTCATCGTAAGGGTCCGCTTCACCGTTACAAAAAATATTCCAGCAGCTTATACAAATCTTATCAAAATTTTAACGACCCTTTCAACTTCCTATCTTATTACCTCGGATCCACAATTTTCGAGAGATTTTCTATAGACATTCTTTTTAACCGAAGTCTATAGAGTACAGACGATAGAAATGCTATATAGCATTACTATCGCCACGCCTCGATAGGCTTTCTGTCACCATATATTGCTGTAGAATTTTATAGACTAGACTCGACAGAATAATAAGATGCAGTGTGGAGAAGCGACAGCACACCCTGTTGGAACCTCCTTACGAAGGCTGCTGTTTTCGAATGTGTCAAATAATCATCGCTTCTTGGAATGCTTTATAGTCAGAGATACAGCTGACCAACGCTTACAAATCACATTTCGTATAGATTGTTGGGGAGAAATAAGCAACGTACTTGTAATCTTTGTATCTTCTGGCGTGGTCCTCGCGCAATTGAATGCCTTTCAAGAGTATAGGGTATACATGGCTGTGGAGCGGTCACCACTACCGAGTTACTACTGTTATCAGTGTTCTGTAGTGTGTATTCGTGACGTTTCTGCATGTGCACAAGGCAGGTGGTGTGTGCACGTTTGCTCGGGTGTATTGTGACAAACCTAAAATTAATTATCAGGATTTTATTTTGTATTTTAACTGGCCGGTTGTTTCTAGAAAGGGGGTGAAAACGTTGTTAGAATCTCTATCTGTTTTTGTTTTTTTTTATGCCGTGTCCACACAATTTCTCTTTCCAATCTCTACACACTGAATTCTAAAAAAAGTCTAGAAAAAAAAAAGACGTCCAGAAAGTTATGGATGGTGGATGCATCTTCTGTGGAATATCCCACTTGACAGCTGGCACTGCCAGGCATGCAGGGGGTCTGAACCCAAGCTGGGCTCGGGGCTCATGGTGATTGGTGACGCCATTCACCTAAAACTTACAAGCGCACAAATCCCCTGTGGCGACGCAACCCTGTAAAAAAAGCATTCAGTGCAGTAGATACTAATCGAGCCAAGCGAGAGAAATACACTTCAACTGAAAACAAAAATTAAAGCACAGCTCAGACATATGATGGACGCCCGAGTGCGGTTGTCTATCACGTCCAATGCATTTTACATGCTCCAAGTGAACTAGAGAAAGTAGGAGTTTCTCAATGATAGCATTTTAAAATCATAGATTATATAGTCATCATATATGAACTCACAGCTACAAAGTAAAATGTGCGCTAAATACTGAACGCTGAGCTAAAGTATGCACAGCTTTCTTAACCCAAATATTTAATAATGTTTTTGTTTAACTTGTCTTTTCTAATTAAGTGCCTTATTGAAAAGACCAGTTCAAACTGGAACCAGTTTCAAACTTGGTTTTTGCTCCAGTTTGACCAGTTTCACTTCTTTTTTAACTGGTGAAGGTGGGTCGGACTGGTCACACTGGTTGACTGGTCATGATGGTTGAACTGGTCATGGTGGTTGAACTGGTCACACTGGTTAACTTGTCGCGCTGGTTCGACAAAAAATATTTTCATTTGTTCACGCCACCACTGCGCTTCGAAATCTTTATTATACATAAATGTAGACACAATACGCCTACTACAAGCATCAGGTATCTAGAGCCCCTCTACACTATTTTTGTACAGAAATTCCGTAGGAAATTTGATGAATATTTTTTTCTAAGTTTATATGGTATTATGGGATATGGGCTGTATGGGTGTATATGTTGTTATTTTCTCTCAACAGGGTACTAACACTGCTGTAAAGCCACCGCCACACTGCCAACACATAATACAAAAGACAGACTCCAGACATATTCGAAGGTATACATACGAAGCTTCTTCGAATATGCTTGAGAGGCTTGTCCCGAGATAATTCTGTTATCGCGCCCGCAGCAAACACCCTGTCTTTTGTATGAAAAACAACAACATCAACAAGGCGGTACATGGCAAGGCTGTCAGTCAAACAAGGGTGGTGTGACTCGGGGGTCTGAGTAGTAGTAGTAGTAGTGGTCTTGTTGAGTCGGACCTTCCCATCGGGCAGAATCGGGTCCCGTCGGCTGTTCACCTTCTTCAAAGCGCCTCTCGCGGGGACCGATGACCCACATCGCGGCCAGAGAAAACCGCCTGGCCGCATCGCCACACACCGGGCATTAGGGCGGCGGCAGCCTCCCCGCGTAGCCACGCACTTCTCCAACGAACAGTGCGGGCACACACACACACACACACACTTTCGTTCGCGTGTGCAGCTATGCTTGCAGTAACCGCGCAATGTTTTGACGCGTTCCCCTCACCCAAACAGGAACGAAAACGCAGTGTCTCGCGTTCCTTCCCAATCTTGGAACGAGTTCCCGTTGCACGTGTTCCGGTGGTTCGAGAGGAGCCCATTCTCGGTGTACGTTTGTAGGGTTTGGAACGGGCCGTTAATTTCGTTTACTTTTACGTATTTTCATGGAACGATGCGCCGGATAACCCGTAGATAAAATATAGCGAGTGAGCGAAAAATATATATATCCATGTCGAACTATACGTGTCGAGTCGCCACGCTCACATTTGTTCCAGTTCTTTGTTTTCGACAGCCTGTCGGTCACTTTCTCCGTCCCTCGAAGACGTAAGTCTAAATAAAATCGCTCATTAAAAAAAAAATAATGTTTCGTAAATTTGGGTGAAATTGCAAAGAGGAACGCCGTTCCATGTTTTGTTCCTTCAAAAACGCAACGAGTTCCCGCTACAGTTCCACCGACGCAAAATGAGACAGCTGTGTTTCTACGTTCCTCGTGAAAAAAAAAACATAAGAAAAAGATTAATTTTTTATTTTTTGTTTGATGACGTCATACAAGTGTCACGCTGTCGACGGCCGCGATCCTGGCGGCGTCACAACAGCGGTGGTGTAAGTGGCAGACGCCTGTTCTGGGGCTGCAGGTCGCTCTCTCCAGCTTGACAGCCCACGGAAACTACCGCAGCCAGGAGTTGGGACGCCGCGACGACAGCGACACTCGCGTTCGCTCCTGCTTTTCTTCGCCAGCATTTCGTCGACCAACCGCCAGGGTCGCGACATCCGACAGCGCGACACTCGGGCTTTGTGACGTCATTTGTTGGCACTTTCGGGACCAACTTTCGATGCACGGGCGGAATAGGGCGTATTCACTGGCCGCCATATTTGAGGTCACTGTTTAGAGCGCATGCTCAGAACGAGCTCGCATTAATAGGCTGCCAAGACCGGCAATCTTGATGGTGCAGGGTCGCACGTTGCAAAATAACTGTGGAAGCTAGCCATCAGCACGTGTGTCAGCATTAGCGCACACAGATATGGCCGCCAGTGTAATACACCCTATAGGACGCTAAACACTCGTTGTCGGAGACGCATTCCAGACAATCGCACTGGTACATCGCATGAAGCTCTCAGACATCTCGGGGAAAAGAAATAAAGAGCTGCGTATTTTTCAATGTATAAATCGCAATTTATTTATTTTTTCTACATTTGTGTTTTGTTTTATTCAACGTTGCAATATATTGTAGGAACCTCCCCCCCGCAAGCCAAGGGGTTAGTGGCAGATCCATCTGAAAGCAATAAAATCAGAATTTACGGTAAAGTGGCCCAAAAAAGCAAAGGTAAAACTGAAAAAAAAAGAAAAACTTACAAACTTTATGAACAGCAACAGAGCATCCATGGCAATTACGGAATACTGACTAGATTACAAGTTCTCATATGCCGTAAGGATCACGTTAGCTCTAATTATTACGATATATAACCACGACATAAGCGAGTAAACAACAACGCTTGTTACAAGCAAAAAAAAATTGAAGAAAAAATGGTTACGCATTTATCTGGTCGGGTGATCAGGTTTCCCACGCATTTCATGTTCCCCACATCCTTCTTTGTTCTTTTTTTATTAATAAAAGCCAATTAGTTATAGGATTCTCTACGTGTTTGCGATTGGAATCAGCACGCAGTGGGGAGCCGTAGTGATAGATTCGTGACGTCACCTGCCGAAGGCGCCAGCGCGGGTGCTGCTTCATCATGCGCTCGCCTCCTCCCGGTGACGTCACAAATCCAGATTAACGTGAAGCTAAGCGTCCGCGCGTGCTCTGCGCCAACAACGACAGCGCCACCGTATCGACGTGACGTCAAAGTCCCGTGTTTTTCTTTTGTTCTTTTTGTGGTGGATTTTTTACCTTGTCATTGCTCGCTGACGCCCACGTATTTTGGGGACGCGGTACGAGATGTCCGGCGAAGATCCGACTTTAGTTCGATGTCAAAATCCGTCGTACCGTTGCGTTGCATGCCTCCTAACATATCCCTGTCGATTATGAAGTCGCCAGTATCGCTCTTTTATTCGTAACTATTATCCTGGCAAAAAAAAAAAAAAAAGTCGTGTGGCTGCTTGCAGGCCGCTGTACAATAGTTTTATCTTCTTTTGTTTTCTTCTTTTTTTTTCATATGAGATGAAAATAGAACGCAGACGATTACGGATCTATTTCGGGTTGCACTTCGAAGATATCATGGCCTTGTCTCGTCTAGATTAATGCTCCATCCCTCGCGTCGACCCTGAAAAGTTTTTTTTTTTCTGCACATTTTTATTGTCATTTTGCTTTTTAAAAGTTACATTTGGGGCTGAAAAAGACTTTTTTCCGAAAGCAAGTAAAGGTGACACGCCCCTTTTAAGATACGCCCCTTAGTTATCAATAAACTTTCCACAAAAAAAAAAGAATTCAACACTAGATTTTAAAGTATGTTCAGAATGAGCTACATCTTTAAAACTATGTGATACTATTCTCTTTTTTTTTCACGTGGATATTTTTAAGCGCCCGTATTTTTGTAATGACAAAATGGCCGACATTGGATGCCGTTCTTTCATTCAATGGTGGAAGCATCGCTCGAGCCAATATTTTGAAGTCCTGTGGATTGAACCCCGGGTAGAGCACCACCAAGTGGCTGAGGGAATTTGAGCACAGGTCACTAAAGAGGTCCGGCAAGCAAGGCGATAAGCCGAAAAGCGAAGACATGACTTTAACAATGACTATTAAGCTGGCAGGTATCGAAGAAATGACTCTGAGGATGTTGGTGCCAATAGCAATTTGTTAATCACTTTTTTTTCTTCTTTTTTTACTTTAAACTCAGTTAATCAAAACAGTGTTTTTCAGTACATATGTACCATTATTTCTTAACCTGCCATTATCGAAGGTTGATTTTTATTCCTGCCACCTACACAGTTGTTGAAAGGTACTCAACTAGAATTTAAAATATACACCCAACAGTTTTTGTGTTATACATTTTTAATACATCAAGAAAGCTAAACTTTCAATACTAAAATATTAAAAAATATGTAAAAAATGTTTTCAATTGGTTTAAATAATCCTAGTCTAGTAGAAAAAAACAAAATGTGGAACAAAATTATATATATATGACAGAAATACTCCTAATAGTCAATGATAAAAATGTTCCACAACATGGCATAAAATGCATGGAGTATAGGACTGAACAGGCCCTGTGACCTCAAGTTCAGGCGCAGCCGACGCTACGAGCGCGAGTATGTGGCCCTGCACAGTTATTGCACTGCACGAGCGCGCGTGCTTAGCAGAAACGCCAAAAACCCTGCAAAGTTTTTTTTTATTTATTTTTTATTTAGTGTTTGTGGGTGTGTGGCACAGAACTCTTAAAAAAGTTAAAATAACTGATGATGAAAATTCCAAACACAAAATCTCCAAACACAACCAGGTGACTGGTGCGCGACTGAAAAAAATCGGCCTGGTCCTGGTATGATTTTCATCATTCTTGTCCGGCTCGCTTGTACCTTTGTTTTTAATTGCTTTATAATTAATTAAAATAACTTTACCGGCGTAATTTTTAGCACAACCAGATTTCTATTGTCCGAAATCTACGATACCATAATCCACGAATTTATGCATTTCGGGAAAATAAGAAAAAGAAAAGATGAATGAATTTGATATATACTCTCGTGTTGCAACGTAAGAACAGCACGAGAGTCCTAGTTTACAGATACCACCGTTCCTTCCAATGTCCAAAAAGCATCAGACAATTTTCTTTTCTCTCTGTTTGTGTGTGCGTGTGTGGGAGGGGAGGGTTAATCTTAAAAAAAGGGGGCGTTGACGAATGCTTCTTTCTTTCCAAGACGTCAAAAAATGCCACGTTCGTACTCCGTTTCTCTCCTGGGAAATCGAGATGCAGTTTTCGCGTTGCTGCAGACTATACACCATTCCAATATCTACAAGTCCTCAGCCCAGACTGCGATCTCCTCTGCCCAGCGCACGCATGTTCTTCGCTTCGGAAAGCGAGCGAATTACGCGCCATACGCACGAACACCTAAAATAAAACCAACTAAAAGCCCTTTTCTTTTTTTTTTTTTTTTTGAGTGGGGAGGTCTATAATTTAGTTACGGTAACAACTCGTTCCTTTCGTATCTGGCGTCGGTGGAGCTGAGAAAGAGACGAAAAATAGCTCCTCTCTGCCACTATCGTGGCAAATACAGTGGTATACACAGAATGTGGTGCAGTGCCGAGCTAGATACGATCGCAGCGCCGCCGTTTCTGGCGCCGCGGCAACTCCGCGGCACCCATAACTCGGGGAACGAGTCACGCCGGAACGGAGGACGTGAAAGACTTGCGCCGTGGTACCCTCGTGAATTCGGCCCTGTCCAAAAACGCAAAACGCAACAAAGTAAATAAAAAATTAAGAAAAACGCGCGGGCTTGGCAGACGTTGAAAGCCCGGAGCTCGTTCGTTTAGCGCGTCGCTGGCGTCGCGCCATGTTACATCCCGTGATGTGACCTTCGGGAGTACTACTCGGATCATAGCCTGCTATATACTGACAAAGCCTGGCAGATCGCCACGAGAAGCGGCCGTCGAAATGGAAAAAGGTGGAGCGGCAGACAACGGATGAGAGGAGAGCCACGTGAGTGGCGCCCCGCTGCGGCGAGACGCCGAAACACACTTCTCTTGAGCGAACAAGTGTGTTTCGGGTCCTCGCCGCTGCAAAAGCTGTGCGCTGACGTCCAGGTTCCCCAAAAATGGCTCTTTGATGCTCTGTGCTACGAGATCCTCGCGTTCCAAATCTGCGACCTGGCACTCTATGACTCCGTCGTCGAACTGCCAGGCTTTGTGAGTATAGAGGAGGCTATGATCGAATCTACTCGAGCAAGGCGACGTGCGGCTGGCACTCGCGGTTTCTTCTTCCGTCGCTAAAGGGAAAACCGGAAACGGTTAGAAATAAACTACCTCCAGCGTTTAAGATTGGTTCACAAACTTGCGTTTGCTTACGACCGCGTTCTTATGATCTTTTACGACGAGAAAACAGAATGGCACGATCTACGAGGTGGCCTTGAAAATCCATTTCACTAGAACGAAACTTTTGCGGTAGTTGCGAGATCAAATGTGCGTACCATTCATTTATGAGATATGGTAGTTTATAACCGTGTCAAAAGTTTTCGAGCCAATCAAAATATATGCGCGAAAAAAGCACAAAAAAACAGCAGGAAACATACGGAAGTCTAAAGTGTTCCGTGGCATTTCGATATATGGCGCCAGTGTCTTCTCTCTCTCTCTCTCTCGTATGAAGAGATCACAAGACGTTTTGATGCACTCGGTGTCGTCAGCAGTCACAACTGTGTGAATCCGCCTTTACTGTCACGGGCGGAGATTATCTTCGTGCCGACATTTGAGTTCTTCAAGCTCTCTACTCGCGGCAGTGTGCCCCCTCCCCCCCCCCCCCCAATTTTTTTTCGCTGTGGCTAGCGTTACGTCCGGACGGAGCACTGAAACGCGTATACCTAACCCTCCCCCCCCCCCGCCCTCCTCTCTCTCCCCCGTGTACCTAGGGAAGGCGGAGATTCGGACGTAACTCAGGTTACGTCGGACGTAACTGCTAGACACTTCGATTTTTTTTTCCTCGTCGGTTTGTCGTCGCTATCGACGTTGAGGCCGTTCCCTGAAACCGCTACGCTTTTCTCGTCCACCCGGACTCGTCTTCTGATATTGGACGGCGTCCGTTGTGGGTTCCCTAATCGGTCGAACCCCGATGTCGTTCTGAATACAGGCGACGACGCCATCGGCCCTCTTCCCTGTGATATCTCCGTTTCGCCTTTTGGTGCTCGTCCGCAGTGTATGCGCTACGAGCCATCGGAGCCAATCAAACGCCAAATTGGCGTCACGTGACATGTTCGCGGCGCCTGATTGGCTGGAATAGCTCGTACACGGCGTTCGCTGCGGTTTATTCGTGGAACGAAGTGCGATTGTCGATTTGTTCTCGGCACACTGCGGGCATCCTTTTTTTTTCTTTCCTCCTCGAGCGCGGTTGGTTCTGGTCTCTCACTTTCGGTGCCCCCGGGTTGCTGCTCTGCCGCATATACGGCCTGCAAGTTTGTCTGCTCCTAGCGCACCTTTGTACGTTTGTTTACCCCCCCCCCCCCAACGCCCCCGCGTGCTTTTGCTTACCCCCGACCTCGGCCAACGATGATGATGTCGCGCGATCGGCTGCGTCGTCATCGCGCGCTCCCTGCACGTTCTCTATGTCACAATTTTATCGTCATGTTCCTACTTGCGTTCCGATGTGCGATGGACATTTTGGAACACTTGCTCGTCGTATTATTGTGAAATCTGCCGATACGCAGCGTCGATGAAAGTAGAACTACGATTTACAACATAAGAGGAACGACTCGGATAGTTCATGTGCACAGAGAGAAACAGCCTGCGACATTCACTACGAACGGCCTTTTTTTTCTGACGTCATTGAAAGGGGAGGAGCTTAAGAAAGCTCCGCCTAATGCCCGCAGAGCGTTCTTTTCTTGGCCAAAGCCTCTCCTATATATTTTTTTTTATGGTGCAACAGACTTGATATAGACCAGATTTGGACCGCGCCCTAACTTTCTGACCTCCTGTAGCCTCACCTAGATGCGCAGGCAATTAAGTAAGTGGTGATGAATCGAAACAATGCTGTAGTTGTTCACCTAATTTTGACATATGTGGTTGAGGTTCGCAGTGTGTACCACCTAAGTCCATGCCTTACAGCGTATTATTGTCTCGTTTCGCGTATATATCTCAACCTGCCGATGCTGGGTACGTGTCTACGGTCTCGGACAACGCAAGCGAGAACTCGCGAAGCCATTCCATCGCTTATATTAGCGCAACTGACTGAGAAAATGGGAAATATGTCCTCCAGATTCTTTAAGGTTCGCAGGTTGGACAACTTGCCAGAACGTCAGAAGGCACCCTCTGTTATGAAGTGCGGCGTTGGCACTTTCGGCAGCGTCTCAGTTGCTCTCCGATTTATGGCCGTCCTCACCACAAAACGTCACGCGCTTGCTCCGAGATCCTCACCATGGCCTCCGAGGATCCCGAAGCGCGCGCGCGAAGGCTTCGCGCGCTTCGGAGGCCATGTCCTCACTGAACTGGTTCGCCTTTTGGCCGCTTGAGGCGCCGTCGGCCGCGCCCGTTACGCCCCGCGCGTGTCCCTTTTCGGCTCGCTCATCGAAATGCTTCCGATCACCTTCGTGACGTCATTCCCTTACCCCTCCGGCCCTCTCGTGCATTTCTGTACTTGGCTCTTTGTAGTGAACCGCCAATGAAACTTTTACCAGGAACTCAAGAGTGCCTCCATACCGCCCTCCCCTCCGCTCTCCCAATCCCGCCAAACCAATTATTGGACACAACAAAACGCCTTTATTTTTGTTTTAATTTTTTCCTTTCTGCGACGGTTTGCGGCTAACTTGCTCTGCTAACGGCCTCGCCCATTTTCGCCACAAAATGAGGGAAAAACTCGACGACACCGAAAAAAGAAAGACGTGTGTGTGTGTGCGCGCTCGCTCCCGCGTCGTCTTCCATCGAGCCGGTTTGTTATCGCCTTCGCAATCGATCTCTCACACACTGCGACGCCTGTACGCGCGCGCTTTGCGACTCTTTGCCTCTTCGCGCCACACTTTGTCGCTCCGGGCACATTCCTCTTCAAGTTGGCCGAATCGTTTACAAGGCTCCAATTTCGAGAGCAACACCTCCTCCTGGACAAGGCCGTTGCGCGGGATTTGTGATGTCATCTACTGGAGGCCGGCGTGGGGCACATATCGGACACTACAGTGGTGCATCAGAGCTCGGCTGGGGCTCGCGTCCAGTCCCGCTCTGGCCTCCGGTACATGACGTCACAAATCCCACACTACGGCCTTGTTATAAGACTACATCTCTCCCGTTTGAGAAGGCCTTGGAGCGCGACGATGCAAGAAGTAAAAATTGACAACGATTCTTTACCTTCAGAGTCCTATAATGCGCGAAATGCATGGTGGGGAATTGGTGTGAGAATTGGTGCGTCAGGTGACGTATATTGTCCCGCTAAATTTAGTGGGGAAACTGAATGGTTGCCTAGGTCACGTAGCGTCGATTTCCGCCACTAAATTTAACGGCGAAAACTGGATTAGTGTCTAGGTCTTACGAGGCGTAAAATGTTCCGCTAAATTTAGCGGGTAACTGAATCGGTGTATAGGTCACGTGTCGTCAATTTCCTGCTAAATTTTGCGCGGAAACAGAATCGATGTTCTGGCACCGGACGTGAATTTTCCCGCTAAATTTAGCGGGTAAACTGAGTTGACCTGCAGGTCACGTGCCCTCAATTTCCCCAAGGTGTATAGGTCAAGGTGACGTCAGGTGACGCCACTGTGCCCCGCTAAATTTGGCGGAACATGCACAGAGCGGACGGACAAAATTCTGAGATCGATGGATAGTGTTAAGAAGCATGTCACGATGAAACTGCAATCATGAAGACACTCGCCGTTAATCGATCGCTCGATCTTTTATTATTATTATTATTATTATTATTATTATTATTATTATTATTATTATAATTATTATTATTATTATGTTAGGTTTGTGTTTGCTCAGTCTTCAACAATTGGCTGATGTTCGATGTTTTGTTGTTTCTTTGGAGAGGTGTCCACCACTTCCGTTACGTCTGCACGCTCCCACCGGGCGATACCTCGGCGATGACTCGCGCCGTACTTCCAGAACGAGCGGATCGATACACACCGGACGAAATCGATATTTAAACCGCCTCTTCGCTCATTTGGGCCGGAGCCACTCCGGCGTGACGCACGGGAGAGCCGCTTCCAAAGGTGCGACGGACCCGGGATCTACCTTCTCGCTTGAACGTCGTTTCTATTCGAATCCCGGTGTCCCTCGTTTGTATGTCGATTTTTAACGGCAACAGCCGTTTTCTTGGCGAGGTTTCGCGGCGGTTCCCCAAGTATGTCTGCACGTAGTTCGTGGCCCGCTAAAGCTAGCGGGAAAAATTTGCCCGCTAAATTTAGCGGGACCTACAGTAGACCCTTTCGCATGCGTCGCCGGTCGGCGAGGATTTCGGATCTATGCAGTCGCACCGCCACGTGTCCATCCAAGCAATATGGCGACCGCCAGTGTTGCCCGGTGGACGTCACTGAGAAAAAGGCCCATTCCGCTAAATCTACAGACATGCCAGGTTAACTGCATGCGAGGGTATGTGGCGTCTCGGCTAGCGTCGCCAGTCCGCTTCGCGGGACGCGGCGAGAAACAGCCGATTGTCGGCTTCTTATAGTCTCCTCAGCATCTTAGCATATCAAAGCTGAGGCCCAAAGCCAACGATACTGCGACGTGTACGTAAGAATGCCGAACGGCGAAGCACGCAGCGAGAAGTATCGACGTAATGAACCATGCTCCTGCCTTTCAGCTCATGCGTGCTGCTGTCGGTTTTTGCTTGCGTCGTGTTTAATAGTTCGTTTGTGTTTCGTGGCTGTTTGTGGGAGGGAAGAGGGGCTTGATTTTTCCTCGCTGCTCTGGCGAACGCCGTCTCTCTCTGCTTGGCCGTTCCGAACGTGCTTCGGAAAACCAGTCCCACTTCCCCGTTTTTTGACAGGAAACCCGACGTCGAGACGGGTCTTCTTTTGTGAGGCGTCGCGTTCGCCCCGGCGTTTCTTCGCTTTCAGCCGAGAGACGCGCACTTTTTTTCTCGCTAACTACCTTCTCTCTTTTTCTTCTTTTTTTTTTTCTGTGTGTGTGTGGTGAAATTGCGATTCAAAGTGAACTGCATCTCGGTCAAATCTGGGAGGCCGGTACAAGGAATACGAAAAAAAAAAAGAAAACACGTGACATGGTCGTTGGAACGGAGCTCAGTTACCACTCATTAGACGAGCAGGTGCTTCTCAAGGACGTTTCCTATTATTATTATTATTATTATTATTATTATTATTATTATTATTATTATTATTATTATTATTATTATTATTATTTCCGATCATTATCGGTAGCGTTTTATCGTCAACATCATCGTATTTTCAATTAACTCTGTTTCATCTTCTTATGGCGTACCGCAGAAAAGTCTACGAGCGCGAGCTCCTTGCGCTGGGCACATCTGGGACTGGTGGCACATGCTCGCGCTTCTACTCTTCGCTGCGGTATACAACGAGCTGAAACGGAGTATAGGAACCAGTGGTCTTATGGCCGATACTCGGATTGATTGGTTGAGGGCTCGTTATGCAGAGCTGCTATTCTTGTTGCTGACAACGTAAACAACTTGTGTCACAACAGGAGCAAAAGTGTCTACGCGGTAGCTGCCCCTGCTTTCGGTGTTTTACGCAACGAATTATGTAACATCTCTTATGTTTTTTGTTTGTGTGCTTGTGTAAACAATTAAGTTATACAAGGGAGGCGGGAGACATACCTCACAATTGGTGAATCTGAATGTAAATTTGAAATGAGGGACGAAATGGACACGCGAAGATGGAAAGAGACAAAGGTGACAAGCTATCTACATCAGAACAAAAGGGGAGTCGATAAAACAAAGAAAGAAAGAAACATGCATATAGAGTGCCTCACCATGACCCGCCATTGACAGGGAGTCTAAAGCCGGGGTCACACTTGCTCATACATCATACGAAACGACAGTCTGCAAACACGAGTCACGGCAATACCCGAGGCTCGAATGCCGCCTGCCAAGTTTCCTTCCTCGAACTCAATGCCGCGCGGCATTTGAAGCACGCGGATCTCGCGGTGATTCGCGTTCGAATATCTGTATAGAGACTGTCTTTCGTATGATATATTTAAAAGCAGCTTGACCCCGGCTTAACGAGGGCATTGCGGCCAAACAGGCACACGCCTTGTCCTCCCAGAGTATATATCTATCGCTCGAGGGATTTAAGGGCTGTTCCGGCCGACAAGTTAAATTTTTAAGAAACTGAAAGCGTTCACCCGCACTGCTGGGGGCATTCCAGTGTTATGTGTGTGTGGTGGTGGGGAGAGAGAGAGAGAGAGAGGAGGCGGAGGATGCGAAACAACAGCAGGCTATATTATCTATACCACTCGCTGGCGCCATCAATCCCTTTCTATCAGCAGCGCATAACAGAAGAAAAATATACATAAAAAGAAACTTGCGGGACCACCTAAACCGCCTCGTCACAAACCAACCATCCATCCCCCGTCGACAGCTTCCAACTCGTCTCTGTGCGTATACGGCCAGCAAGCCCAAGACCGTTCCACTGGTCCACTTGTCTGTCCGTACCAGCGAAGGAGGGAATCTTGGACGAAGCCCGCTCGGCGACCATCGCCGCCGCACCGCACACAACGGCTGCAGCAGCGGGCGACCAGCGTGCTCCCACCTTTGGGCATAACGGAGTTGCCGCCTCTCTCTCCCTCCCGATCGGCCGACTTGGGAGTCTGGTGGAGCACAATGAACCTTCCTCTTCTCGCATCCTTCCCCGTCCTCTCTCTCGCCGCCGATGCTTTTCCACGTTCGCCTTCGGTCCCGCCTTGCAACGGTGCCGCTGCCGTTCCAGTTGTTGTTGTTTGGAGGGTAGCAGCAGTTGTGTCGGTTTGTAGCTTGAGCCCGAGAGAAGGTTGAACTGGGTCAGAGGACGGACGGACGGACGGACGGCGGTTCTGCTCGAAACTGCGCTCCTTCGGGGGGCGCCGGTGGACGCGACCGCAACCACCACACACACGCGCGGTGGACGTTGTGACGAGCGGCGATCTGCCAGGAAGGCGAGACTGGCGGTGGAGCGGGTGTAATGTAAAACCTGGAAGACGCGGTGTAAAACATGATGAAACCACAGCTTACTACGCTTTAGGAACAGCTTTCGCTACCAAAACCGCAATGAGAAAAAAAATTAAAAAAATGTCCGGATTTACGGGGGACATTACCAGTTTCCCTCTATGTGGTGAATTAAGATATATGTAGGTGAGTTTCAGATTAGCAATACGTTATTTTACCAAAACGTTCTCGTTTAAAACGAAAAAAAATATCTTTTTACCTTGACAATTAAATCTTGCAAAGAACTGCTTCGCCCAGCGTATGGACAATGCGCAAAACTCGCTTTCTTCTTGATCTGACAAACGAGTTCTATAGCGGACATTTCTGACACACGACACTTCTGCTGGAGACCATTCCAATAATCGTCCGTTGTCCCCTTTGTCTGCTGGGCTGTGGAATGCGTTCCGAGCTTGCGCCCATAGTGGCCCTCTCCTGCCAGTATCAGACCCGTCCGCGGCCACCGGTGACTCGGAATATTGAGCACGGGTGATGATGGTGACGTGTGTAGTCTGTCGCATGTTTAGAACAGCGGGACAAGCCCCTCCTCAAAAGCTCTCTGCTCGCCAGGATTGGTTGGTGTCCTCCACTCCAGCGTCCACTTTGCTAAAGTCGAAAGATCGAAAGGCTTTGTGGGACGAGCTTGTTGCGCTATTCCTAACCTGCTGCAACGGACTATCGCTGGCTAAGTACGATACGAACAGTTTCGTCGGCTTTACCGTAGCTCCCAAAGTCGGGCTCCGACTGCTAGATCGATGGACGCTAACGGCTGTACCTTTATAGGCGTCCATGCTTAGCCTAGAAATTAAAAAACTCGCGAAGATTATCCCCAGTGTTGGCGGACAATCTGTATTAGCCGCTCCAGTGAGTGTCGGCCCCCCAGCTGGTGACGGACAAAGGCTGTGCCCCTCCGCGAACGGTCCTTGCCTCGTTGATGGGCTCTTGTTTGGGTCATCGAGTGGGCAGGTCGAATGATTCGGGCAAGATAGAAAACGGGAGGGAAAAAAAAAACCACGAGAGAGATGACGTCACCCGTCAGGTCTCCGGACCCCCTGGACCGGAGGTCTGTCTGTCAGGAGCATATGGCCATTCGAAGACGGGGTCAGAGGAGAAGAAAAAAAAATATCCCAAGAAACGGAACGTCGCACGCAGCGGTGTACATAGGAAGGCCGCGGGGAGTGACACGTTGTATGGGTGAGGCGCCTGCGTTGCGCAGGCGTTCTACGGGCTCCTCCGCTGCTGGCCACAGCACGCTCGGCCCAGCACGGTACCTGCTCAGCGTAGAAGTAGGTTGACTTTGTCAGCCAGGCAATCCGACGCTGCGCTCTCAGCGGAGGGCCAGATGAAGGGTTTCGGAGGGACCCGTTAGAATTGAAGCCCGCTTTAAGTGGACAGCACGTGCACGGCTCTGGATTGCACTTTCCTCGTTTTTGTGTTCCCGCCCCCTTCCGAGAGGGCCATCCCCGCGGGGGAAGCGGAAGGCGAAAGTATCCTCTGGTTTCCACGGGACAGTCTGTACCTCTAGCTTGCGGTTATGTGCCCCGGTTATGTGTCCCGCAAGAACCTGCACACCTCTGGATTTTGTTCAAGAGTATAGTAGACGCGTTGAAACTGCACACCTTTTGGGCTTGTCCCCCGCGTGCAGAACGCGCGAAACCTGCACACTTCCGGGCTTGTCGAAGGTAGAGCAGGGGAACCTTTCATGTTATTGGACACTTTTGTCTTAACATAGGTAGGGTCCAACGTCTACAAGGGCGTGTTTGGTATGTCAGAAAGTAGGAAGTCTCGGGGTTCGAGATGCGAGCTGCATTGTTCCATGAGTAAAGATTGGTTACATGGGCAGGGTGTCCCAATTCTTGTTAACCGGTTTTTGTCGGTCCTGGAAGAGAGCATCCACGCAAAAAAAAAAAAAGTGTTCGACATGACGTAATTTTTTTTGTGTTCATACTCCTTTTGATGGGGACCATCTTCTCTTGTTTTTATAATCTGTGCTGTAGTTTTTGTGATGGGCGTATCACGTTCTTTTCTTGAACGTTATTCATGTTTGTATGAGCGCAAAACGAGGTACTATTACTCCCCTTGCTGTGTAAATACGACTTCCCCCTCGGGGGACAAAGGAGCAACAGCTTCAGCACCCTCTATGGAGCTTCGTCGTCACAGCGCATCTCTTGCCCTTCTAATTTTGGCAACTTCGAACAAAATCTAATTATCAGACCGCCTAAAAGGGAAAAAAAGAAACAAAAAAACAGTTTACTCTCCCTGATTCAAATTTTCATAGATATTTATACTCTGTTGTACGAAGCTGAAAAATATTTGAGAAGTTGTTTTACGTGACTTGACAGAGCTGGGACAGAGTCGTCTGTGATAATAGCCGTGGTCCATCACGGTGGCTGCCCGCGTCCGTCTCGGGGATGACGCATCTTCCGGTGATGCGCAGTGGGGGATGCGCGCAGGTTGCATCAGGCTCGGCGATCTTGTCCCGAATGGGTGTTTGATGCGCGCGCGCCCTCGCGCCGCCAACTGACATTCTGGTCTTCCTGCAACGCTTGTCACAACACTTTCGCTCTTGCTGCTGTTTTCTTTCCTTTCTACGGTTGTCTTCTTTATGTCGCTTTTTTTTTTCTTTTTTACGTCGAAGCCGTCTTTCGCCTTTGCTCCCCCGTTGTTATTTTTGCGTTGCATATAGTTATTATTGTAATTCGCATTTCCGTGTTTTTGTGGCGGTCGTCTCGGGGCGGGCGAACCGGCGTTTTTTCTCCGACGAGCGTACAACATTGCCGGCACCCTTTTGCCGTTCCTATCGCAATGCTTCTATTTAATTTTTTCCCTGATGTTTTTTGTTTTTTTTTTTTTTTAAGGGGGGGGGTGAAGTTTTGTCTGCTTTGTCCGCTCTTCCTTTTGGTTTAAAGCCCTTGCTCTTCTTTGTGCCGTGTTATCATTTACTTTGTTTATATTTGCGGTGTAAAGGCTGGTTTTTGGTGAGTGTAATACGATATCTATAACGTGTTTAAAAGCGGACAACGTTTACCTCGGAAAATAACATTTCGATTGCATTCGCATTCAGTCAGTCAGGTAAATCTCAAAAGGTATACCTCCGATGGCAGTCGGTGCAATTGTACTCGATTAATTCTTCTCTGTGATGCGTGCAAAACTGAAAGCACAGAGCTGTACACGCGTCTCGAGATAAAGAAAACAATGTACCCCCCCCCCCGCTTTTTTTTTACGCGCGCAGAGGCTTTGCACGCATACTGCCGAAGGACTAGGCCGGTTCAGACACTTGCGTTTGAGTGCGTTTGACTCGTTGCGGCGAGAACCGAAAGCGAGTCACCGGCACATCTGTGCTTCGTATGAAGCGTGGAAACCAATTCAAAGTCTTCTCGGCACGCGATATAGCAGCAGGGATGTCCTGGTGTCTCGCTGCCACAACGCAGTCAAACTGGTCAAACGCAGCTGTCAGCCGGGCTCAACGTTCAGCCAACAGAGAGGCAGCGGCGCGGGGCAGAAAGGCGTCCGCTCGGAACGAACGTTTACTAAAATGCTTCGACGGTTACGCTTCGGTACATGGCCCAGGAACGCAACAAACACGATGCTGATAGCCCTCTTCTGATTGGTTGAACGCATCGAAGGAAGACAATTAAATGATTGGTTGCTCGACGTGCAAAACACGGTACACGGGCAATGCGTACTAAGTTTCCCGCATGAGCACTCAATGAGAGAGCCAGTCACTGCGGGTTCTAGAAGGAGCACCTCGGCGAAATGGCGAGCTCAGAAAATGGCCGCTAAAAAAATGAAGTCCGCGATTGTGACCATTGAGCATGACAGGAGCACGTGAAATGGACATGTGTTATAAAAACACTGACGGCAAAAAGAAAAGAAAAAAAATTACATGGCATAGTTCATTATGTTTGCGCTCCTCCGTTTGTGATTGGTTGTTTAGCTGGTCTTGGCGGGTAATGTCATGTATTGACGGGCCTAGTTGCTGTCGAAATGGCTGTCATCTGAATGATCGTCGTAGGACATGCAGTGGAAGGGGAGGGGGGGGGGGGGAAGGTCTGCGACGAGTAATTGTTTATAATTTTGTGAAGTACGAGCGGAATAGCAGCCTTAGCTTAGAGGACCGCCGAAAGTTGCGGATGATGATATGTTCGAAAGTGCCAGTGACTCTTATCTTTCGATATGAGGTCTAAACCCTAAACTCTTTTTGGCCTCACGATTGGTTCACTACGAGTTCACCTCCGTAAACCGCACTGATTGGCTCTACGAGTGCTGCGCGGGAAAGTGCATGCACACGGGCACCTTCTCATAGTATACTCTATATAGACCCTCAGGTGGCTCTCTCATTCTCATCTTTTTAAGCGCTACGTGCGGCCGGGTCTGTCCCTCCGAGCGGCATGAGCGCCTCCTTTGTGACGCTTCCGACGTCTCGGCGTCAGCGCGGAGGGATCCCATGCATCTATATTCCCACGACGAGGTCTCTCTCGGTCCGCGGGCACGGCCGTCGCCCGTGCGCGCCATTGCTCGCACTGCAGCGGCCGCGACTGGACGGCCGCGCACAATGGGACGAGTCTGCAGCGTTGTTGCGGGCCCCCGACAAAGCGACCGCTTATTGTTGGGCCCCGTGCACGCGGGGACTTTGGCGGCTGGGCCGCTTTTGTCTTGCAGCGAGCTGCGAACCGTTCTGAGCGCGCGCAGCCAGCGACCTGTGTAGCAGCCACGGTATGGCGTCCGCGTACAATATAATCTGTAATATAGTCCGCGTTCGCCCCTATAATCTGACAGCATGCGGTGGAAGGGATCGGCTGCCGAGCCTGGTGACGCGGCACGTGGAGCGAAAGCTCGCGCTGCAGAACCCGGGAGTTCGATCCCCACCTATACCCTGCCCGTTTTCGATCTGGATGCTCATCGTATACTGGCGCCGTCGTGTATATCGCTACTGCGTGATGCACGTTAAAGAGACTGACCACCCCCCCCCCTTCCCATCTTTTTAATTTTTTTCCCCAAGCGATGTAATGTGGTGTCGGAGACTACCCAATCAATATTTCGGTACGGAGTCGCGTATATTTTAATAAAGCAACAACAAGCAAACAATAACTCAACTGCTCGAAACCGAAACGTGGACATGGAGAGATGCCGAAAATCACTACACCGGACCGCGTTTTTTTTTTTTTTTCGTTCAGATTTTTTGGCGTGTGAAACAGACGACGATGATGACGACGACGACAAAGTTTGAACGCCACGTGACCATGGAAAAGGGAGTGAGCGCGACGGAAACCGGCCCATTCTCGACCGGCTGTTTGCGGGCGGAAAGAAAACGAATTTCGAGCTGCAAACTGTGTTCTGGTATATTTGGGCTCATATGGGTCACGTTCAAATAAAAACTTCGGCGAGCATAAATACCCTGTCAGCGTCCCCTTTAAGAGCCCAGGACGGCAGTCGTACTGCACTGGCCAAGTTTCTCGTCTACGGTGCGCCACACACTCTGGCAGACTACACTGCCGCTGTCTAAACAACTATACCGACTCTATTTGAGGTGGAAGCTGCACGTTCGTTCGGATCAGTCGCACATCAATCTTTGGTCACGTGATCACGCTCCCGCTCCTTCCCACGCGCGGAGAGCGAGGTCGGGGGATGAAAGGGGGGGTGGCCGCCTGGTGGGTCCGGCGAGCCCGTCTCGAGCTGCGAGCTTTGTAAAGGGGATCTGATGGAGAGGCGTTCGGCGCGGTGTACGTTTTAAATACCTTTCCACTCCGCTCACTAATTGGGCTTCTCGAGCAATGATCGTTAGCGAGGGACGGGGAGACGACGGGCGGTCGTGACGACGCTTTGCTCCGTTTCACCTCCCGATGGACCAAAGAGGACACTAGAGGAGCCATCGAAGCCAATCTGATGCCGTGTCTCACGTGGGGCGTACCACATCTCAGCCAATCCAGACGAATCGAATTTTGAATGGAGTCCATCCAGTTAACGATTTCCTCCTGAATTGAGTCAGTGTTTCCTCTCCGCGACTCGAGCCGTACTTTCTTTATACTTATATGATGGAGCGCGTCGGACGCTAACGAGGCTATGGAAGCCAGTCCAGGGATGTGTCACGTGATGTTCCAGGGATGTGGCACGTGAAGTTCCAGGGATGTGGCACGTGAAGTTCCAGGGATGTGTCACGTGAAGTTCCAGGGATGTGCACGTGAAGTTCCAGGGATGTGGCACGTGAAGTTCCAGGGATGTGGCACGTGAAGTTCCAGGGATGTGGCACGTGAAGTTCCAGGGATGTGGCACGTGAAGTTCCAGGGATGTGGCACGTGAAGTTCCAGAGATGGGGCACGTGAAGTTCCAGGGATGTGTCACGCGAAGTTGCAGGGATGTGTCACGTGAACTTCCAGGGATGTGGCACGTGAAGTTCGGGAGGATCGCAGCAGCGACGCGCGGGCCAGTGGTCACGTGACGTGTTCACGGCGCCGGATTGGCCGAGATGTCTCGTAGCATACGCCGCGGTCCATCGCGAGGTGAGGCTAGTTATTAAACGGAGCGTAGATCGGGGCACGAGGAAAAGGGTGAAACGGATTAGTTGGGAGGAAAGCGTTAACTCGATAGACCGCTTTCAAAAGTCGGCTCTGCCCGCGTCGTTCGGAGACGAGGCCGACACTCGCGGCTTCTCCAAGCTTATAGATCCACATTGAAAGACTGTAGGCAATTTGAATGGACACCGTGTGACTGTAGACTAGGCTGCTTCACACATCTGCGTTTTGAGCGTGACCGAGATGCCTCGCATCCGCTCGCTCACTACACTGGCTCCATCTCTCGTAGAGCTCGGGAACACTTTCTATTTCCGTATAACTAGAATGGCTTGTGCAGTATTTGCGAGGTCATATTTACGCACTATTTACGAGAAATGGTCGCTTAATTGCAACATTTACGAATTTATTTCAAGCCCCCGATGAAAGACCGTTGCGTTAAAAAATTATAAAACGTACGCAGATCGGAAATGTTCCAGGCCTACCCGTTAGACGGCGCCAGTGTGTTCGCCTTACTAAACGTCTATATTAAAGAGAGCTCCGGCGAAATTTCGATAGCCGCTGATTTACCTTAAAATTGGTTCAACGCATTGATGCACACACCTCAATCAGCAACCCAAATTACAGGTCAAAATATGTTCGTTTCGTAAAGTTATTGCATTTTATTTTAATTTGATCTGAGAGGCTGAGGGGCTCTACTGGCAGTACTGAAAACGTGACGTCGTAGGGTCATCCTGCCGATATCTCACACTGCCTGGTGGGTTAGGAAAATGCGGAGAGATAGCAAATTCACTTAGAAGGGCGATGGGGCGAATCATGCTGTTGATTTCTAGGCTAGGTGGCGCAAACTACCGCCCGTCGTAAAGAGTACAGCCATTAGCAACCATCCATCCAACCAACGTTGTAATTTGAGCCGAATTTGAGCAATACGGCTCGTTCCTTACCGGTTACAAGATGTTTGGTGGTGAGAAACGAATTCTTGGGAAGCCCATTCCAGCAAAACAAGAGAAAAAAAAAGAGAAAACGCGAAAATACTTTTTTTTTTTTAGACTCCACTTGCAAGTTATATAACATGTGACGTCACCTCTAGTTGAGAGCGCGGGAAACTTTTTAACAGTGGTTTTAACATAATATGCTTTCGACATTTTTTTTCAATAGCTATTTTTGAATTTAGAGATGACGAATAGCATGCTGGAAAGAGTCAAGCCTGGGTGTTCCGAAAATGGATTGACTTTGGGGAGCTGAAAAAAAAAACAAAAACACCGGAACTTTTAAGTAATGAATTGATCTTCCCTTTTTTATTCGTGACAATACAGCCTGCACCTCAGACTGCCAGCAGCAGCAGCAGCGGCAGTCTCACACACATGTCCAAAGCGGCCGCGGCTGCGACGGCGGCAATGCCAAGAGCAGAAGGAGAGAACGCGGCCTCTATAGCAGCGTCGGCGGAATTCGGCCGCCGCGTGTGTATCTCGTCGACATTGCGTTCTTGGGACGGCGGGGCCGGAGAAGAGACGGACCCGCCGCCGAGAAGGAGAACGGTCAAATCGGCAACTGCGATGGGCCGCCACCGCGGGAAAAGACCCGGAAATGCGTTCCGTTTCGGATAGCCTACATCCTCGCCCTCGGCCGCCGCGCACTGCTCCCTTTCTTTCGCAGGCACGCGTCGTGCTCTTGGAAGGCTTGTCTTGGTTTGGCGCGCAGGTCGCTTTTACACGCTTTCGTGCGCGAACGAAACCGTTTCGTTCTTTGAACGCCGTCGGATTGAGGCTCGTGTTCGTGCAGTGCCCGGCCGGGTCGAGCTCTGGCTTTAGGGGCTGACTGAGACCTTCGGCCGTATTGGGCCTTTCGTCCGAATTGTCACTTTCGGTCGTCGTGATCCTGACCGAGTTGTAGATGGTATTTCTCGGAGGTGGCTCGCTTTCTTTTGCTTCACCCGTTTTGTGTATCTAAATTAATAATTGAAGAATAAATATTACTATCAATATTATTAGTGGGCCTTAGGCCGAACCGCGACTTCTGGCCGATTCGCGTCTTTCAAATCGTATTCCTAACCAAATTTAAAAAAAGAAAAATTCGGAAATTGTTTGTTGTTTTTGCTTGGCCCAATTTTGTGTGTCACAATAAAAAATGTAATAACCGTGATTATAATTACACCTTAAGCCGAATCGTGATTTTCGGCCGATCTGTCAATTTTATTGATCCTGTTCAAGCTTAAAATCTTTCCTGGGTGGTGATTTAAACACTTCCTGGGGCAATATCTGGTTGAACTGTTTAAGAACCTTTGTAATAACTTTTTTCACCAATCTGTCTAAATGAGAACTAAAATATTATAATTATTACGATTTGTAGTTTCTGGACACCCTAATAAACAGTGATTGATTGATTGATTGATTGATTAATATTATCATTCGGGCTAGTCGAGACATCGAACGTTGAGTCAGATCACATTAAAAAATACGATTATCTAATTAAATTTAAGCATTTACATACTTTAATACATTTCGAGGATAGTGGAGGACTCCGAAGGAACTGAGCTTCTGCGACCGGCCGTAAACTATAGGCCGAATTGAGACTTCGGAAGTAGTACCCATCGCATCCCAAACATCAAACTGAAACGCTTTGTCGAGTTCAAAATGTAGCCACATCTTTAACGATGGCTAAGTGCCGCGTTAAGCCTGATCGCGAAGCGTCCAAAAATCGGGCCAAGTCCAGATGACACTGTTTCGGCCGATGCGAAACATGATACATCGTTTTAGATGGGACGAGGATATCCTACCCCCCCCTGATCACGGTTACGTAATGTTTTCATCTAGGTTTCACGCAAACGAAACAGAGCGGTACCTCGGCGATGGCGGCTCCTTGCTTTGTGTGTGTTCTTTTCACGTTCCTTTTTGCGCATGCGCCAATTGCAGAGAGAGAAAGAGAGAGAACCGAAGAGAGTGGAGAGAGTGTGCGCTCGTTCTAGAAACGGTTTTGGTGTTAATCACACCGTAAACGACTTCAAACTCTTCGTTCTTTTTTTTTCTTTTTATGTAGAAGCTTTTTTCTTTTTTAGTTCGTGCATTTCGTTCCCTACTTTGTTATCTTAGGCGTACTTATTACGCGTGTTAAATTATTCTAAAACGTATCTGACACAAAAGTGACGAGCAAAAAGCTTTTTCTTTTACTCAAACTTACTGTCATATTTGACATTATTATTATTCTTGGTGCAATGATTCATTTTCCATTAAGTTCAGGCTGGCTCACAGATGTCAGATAAACAAAAACAAAAATACGTCATGTGACGCTTGTTTTTTTTTCTCGATGGACGACGACGTTTTTCGCCATTTTGGTTCACCTTTCCTTTCCCGCCATTCTATTTTCTTTCTTTTCTTTTTTGGCCTCGGAGGACGTGACGCTGCCACGAAAGGGAGATTGCAGGATATGTCCCGCTCCGGTAAACTTTCGCGCCACTGCGTTTCTCACTCCTTTTCCCGCCTTTTAGCTTCTTTTTATTTTGTACGTCTTTATATGTCTATTTGTGCATCTGCCAGTTTGTGCGCGTTTTCTTTCATGTATCCCAAATGAATTCACTTCTTAACCGGTGGAAAACGCGGCGGTGTCGACACCTCTAACGCATCACCGGGGGAAAAATAAATAAATAAAAATAAAAATAGATGACGTCAAACTAAGGCACCTCTCGTAACCACACTGCTCACGTCCGTTCGAAAGGTTTACCGGAAGTGAATCGTTCAACCATGTGACATCGAAACTTAGCGTTACGGCCATACATGCGTTACACATATTTTTCCTGTTATGTGTGTGTGTGTGTGTGTAGTGTGTGTGTGTGTGTGTGTGCGCGCGCGCGTGCGTGCGTGCGTGCGTGCGTGCGTGCTTGCGCGCGCGCGCGCGCGACACAACTTGAATCGGATATTTTTAAGAAGACTCCTTCAGTTAGGAGACCATCGCAGACGCGCGAATGTCCGCGGCAGCTTGGAAGGCGCGTCAAGGAGCTCCAAACCCTTTTGTTTTTTCTCTGTTTTATTTACTCCCGGTTTCCCTATTCTTACTGCGCATGCGCGACTCCCTCAATGACAGGCGAAGGAAAAAAGCTAGTGACGTCATCGCGCTGCTCTTCCAAAGATCCTCGCTTGCTCCGATGCGAAACAAAGAAAAAAGGCGGTGCCACCGCGAGCTCCGAGCTCAAGCCCCCTTCTCTCTCTCTCTCTCTCTCTCTCATTCTCTTATCGTTTGACGTCATCAGCGGGACCCGGGTTTCGCTTCTCCTTGCCTCGCGCCTTTCTTTTTTTCTCTTTTACATGATCGTATTTGATCGCTGGCTTTGAGAACACTCCACTTACTTATTTTTTCGTCGTACTGGTCCAGGGTTGCCGTCGTATTCTTTATATGTTATGTGTGTCTGTAACTTGCGGGATTTTTTTTTTCTGTGTCGCCTTTTTCGTGTTGGCCATCCACGTGCTGCTCTCTTTTGTAACTAGGCTGCTTCTTTGGCGAGTGCATTTATTTGTAGCACGTCTTTTTTTTTCAATTTATCTGACGTATAGGACCGTCCCTCTTTTTATAACCAAATGGAACTTGACGGAGATTTATTTCTGTCTGTTTGTTTACGTGTACGAAAAGACGAGGTAGGATCCAAGGTACTTCGTTAGTGATATTTTTTTTCGCTGCTTCCTCTTTTTGTTTTTGTTGTTCGAAGCGCGTCAATGCTTACAACATTTGCTCCTTCGTCGGCGCTTTCAAACGAAAACACAGACGCACACACGCACACACACACACACACACACACACACACACACACACACACACACACACACACACACACACACACACACACACACACACACACACATAAATGAATAGAAGGTATACTTACTTACTCTCTCTCGCTCTCGAAGGGTCTGTCACTGTCCTTGATGAGATGATTTTAGTGCCCCGATATTTTATTTGCCACGACACTGTTCTCAACACCAGTGAACGCGAAAGCGAAATTATTTGTACACGTATTTATGAACACAACAATATTTTAAGAATCGGTGTTTGGGGGCATCACGCTTCAGAGAAAGGCGGGCGTTTAGAAAAACTTTTTAAGCGAATAACATGTTTATCAAACGCCTGTTTAACAAACGGGGTAATAACGACGCATGTTTCGAAAAGGGTAGAAGAAAAAAAAAGAAGGGGGGGGTGTTTCTTTTATTGGAGATTTATATTTCTTCTTAAATCCCATTTTGAAAAGAACGCGACGGAATTTGATATTTCAAGGTCGCCAACGCTCACCGTAGTTGCTAGGTCCACGCAAGAACAAATGATTATTATATAAGGTTTTGCGACACGCGCACAAATTGGTTTTTTTTTTTTTTTATTAAGGCGAAAGTCTTATATGTGTCTCATCGTTCAGTCGACCTTCAAAGTCCTCGAGCTAAAACATGTCGGCGACACAAAGGTACCAAAGCGTTTACGTAACCACTCAAGCGAATTAGAGGCAATGAAATTAAGAAAGACGACAAAGCGAATTAAGGGGAATTAAAGTGAATTAAGAGTAATTCAAGAGAAGTAAGAGGAATCAATGGGAATTAAGAAGGGCTATATAGAGCGAATAATGTCAAAAAAGGGAATGTGAAAAAAGGGAACGTGAAACAAAGTAAATCATGTGTCTATCTTTAATGCATCGGCGTTTGGGCTTTCGTTTTCAATTCGTCTTAGGGATAACATAAGAGACCCTGTGTTTTATTTTATTATTGAACGAAGACCACATCTGATCTTATCTGGTTTCTAGTAAACTCTGGTTAGATAGCTGCAGTCAAGTCTAGCGGACGGCCACTGATTTCCAGGGAAGACCGTCTCAGCTGTTTTCACTCGATTACCCTGGCAGCTCTTACTATACTTCGCTCCACTTTAAGTCCAGACGCCGCCAACGCTGCGAGTTATGTTAACTCCGTTTCTTCTTAATTTCGCGTCAATTTAAGAAACGCATTGCGTTACACGTGTCTGCGGCACCAAAGGGACTTCGTCTAAGAGAAGCCTGTCCTTCTTTTCTTAACCATGCAGAAGAGTGTGGTAACTTTTCGCCTGTATGCATGCAAAGTTACTAAAATGCTGGCTGACGTTCTGGTTCTGTAGTCGCTGACAGAGCTAGAACGGCAGGGCGTGTCTTTCGAACGCCCTGCCTCTAGCACGGGCTTTCTGCCGCGCTTTGGCGCGTCCGATGTATCCGCGAGACGCCGAGCGTTGCCGAAGGTGGGAAGCTCACGCTCACCGTATATAGGGCTATACGGTTATACGGTTCTATACGGTTATACGGGCTATACGGTTATACGATGCTATACGGTTCGCCTCAATCGGTATACCCTGTCGTAGGTATATCGTTGCTCGAAAAAGCAGAAACTCGACGCAGTTTGGCCGTTTTATCTCACGGATGGCTCGATTCGAATCACGCCGGTCTTGGTCGACCTGGCAATTTTCGGGGGACATTTGCGCAGAAAGACATCGGTAAGCGCCGGTATTCGGTATTTAAGAGATAACCACCGAAGACGGGTTATCCAACACCGGGTTTGTCGGCCAACTTTCTAAACTCGAAAAATTTAATTAAATTCAATTGAATTGATTGATTGTGTTCCGGTTAACATACGGCTATGCTACGAACTCGAAAACGCCGAGGCCTCCATCTTGAAATCAGGACGCCCTCTCGCGGTCGAAAGAATAACGCTTGTGGAGGGACATCGTACACTTTTTGGTCTCGTTTATCTTAGTATGGTTGTATTTTTCTCGCTTTTGGGTTACTGTTTGTAAGAGAGAAGATGGAGACGAGAGTGGGAGAAGAAGCGAGGTTCCGGCGAACAGATGACATATCCTTCGATGCGAAGCTAACTGTTTACGAGAACGTGGAGGAAAAAAACACACACACACAAAAGGAAACAACACCGAAGTAAACATAGCCCCCACAAAAAGAGAAAAAAAAACCCTAAAAGAAGCAGACGCTAGACATTTGCTTCCTCGTGCTTCTTCCTACCAGACACAGAACCACCACTCTGCCCGTTCTTCCTTTCCTTCTCCTCTCTCTCTCCCTCTCTCTCGTTCTCCCCTTCCTCTCTTTCAAACTTTGTGTCTGGAGGGAAAAGCTGCCGTCTGTAACTCCCCCCCCCTCCCCTTCCCTCCTCGCTCTCAGCCTAAACAAACCACGCCACCAAAACCAGCCGTCATGTTTCCGATGGCTTGGATTCCTCCTCTTCGTCGAGGGAAACCATAAGCAGAAGAGCATCCGTCGCCGTCGTCGTCGTCGTCGTGTATAGTGTAAACGAAAACCCGACCCCGGCGTAAACTATATACTTCGTTCGCCCCTCCCCTCTTCTGCCGACACTGCGGTGGTGGGAGCTAGGCGCTCTCGCCCGACCAATCAAACGCCTCCCTTTCATCACGTGACCAGCTCGCTCTCTGCGCTTGGGTATGGGCGAGAGCGTGATCACGTGGCGAGAAGTAGGCGTACGCTTGGTCCAACGAGCACGTGGCTTCCGCCGCAGTGTCGGCTTGTTGGGGCAGTGTACGTACACCACACCACCTCCTCGCTTTATGACGGCGTGAGGGACAGCCACGGCCATCTTGGATGGGTTCTTCGAAGAACGGAACACCGTACCTTTCTCTACGTAATACCCCTAACAAAGAAAAAAAAATGTCCCGGCGATGGACAAAAACGGGTGCAAGTTCGTTGCAACTTTTTTTTTCTTGTTTTTTTTTTTAGTTGGGTTTTGCCCTTGATAAGGGTTCTTTGATCTGCAAAACGAGGAAAGTGTGAGGAGATATAATCTTTCTCATCCTCATCATTATCACCATGTCTGTATTTATGTGTCCACAAGCCTTGACGAAGAAGTTACACATATATGTGCAATCGACGGTCGAGCACGGCAGCGAGTAATTTGGCCGTCGCGGTAGTTTTACGTGTCCTGTGGGTATACATTCTCCTTTGAATGATTTACCGCGCGGGATGGGTTAATAGGGCTGTCGCATTTGCTATGGAAGAGAGAAAATGGTGAACTGAGTGGAACTCTTTTTCTTTCTTTTTTTTATGAAGCATATAGATGTCAAAGTGAAACTGACATATCGCACCCAGAGACCGGCAACTACCAAAAAGTAATTTACAGAAAAGATTGGCAGCGACCTTCATATCTCAAGTTCCATAAAGCATGGGATACAGTATTCGAGGAGCGATCGATTAAATTTGTCCCGACGTTACGGTGTTAAGTGGCGTCACTTTACCTGACGTCACGTGACCGGTATGCGCGGACGCACGCACATGCGAATGGACCAGTCTCTAGGAGTGTATGGGGGCTTCAGTTACAAGGTATTACGTGCTTTACTAATACACGAGCAAATTGCGGCAAGCTTGTCAACCACCAGCAAGCATTTCCCACCAACTTCGCGGGAATTTCGGCGCCACGCTGGTGATTTGTACGCAGCAGAAGGTACTCGTTCAACGGCAAGGCCACTCACCACCACAATGGCGGCGGCTGTGACGTCAGTGTGCGCCACCTCTTTCTCCAATTCACCGGTATATTTGTTTTTCATTGGATGTTTGTGCATCATATTTTATATACTTTTTCGTCTGTACCTTTGTCCGAACGTCTTAGTTGCCTGTCTATTTTTCGGCTTTGTTACCTTCGTTGTTGTTTTGTGTTTGTTTTTATTTTGTTTTATGTTTCGTTCGTTTGCCAAACAAAACCCACGGCGCCTCATTTGTCGCGTCGGACGCAGCGAGCATTCCGCACTCTTGACCCGGACTTGCTCGTTAAGAGCTGAGACAATGGACGCGGAGCGGGACCTACTAGAGGTGAGCGACAGAAGGAAGCGAGATAGAGAGAAAGAAGAGATAGAGAGAAAGAGGAGGGCAGGGGGCGCTGTCGTTGTCTTTTCTTCCTCGCGGCCGGGGTCTCGCTGCTGCCCTATTGGGGCCGTGCGCAATTTTTTCGGGCCACGAGGGGCGGGTGGACCAAGGTGAACAATGCGGAGCTATAAAGTGACCGCTGGTGGTGACACCCGGCAGATTGCGCGTCGAAAATGTCCGAGGAGGAGTCACCACGTCCAGTAACGGCTCAACGGCGTCTTTTTTGCCTCGGCGGGCGTGAAAACTCTCAAATCTGGGCACACTAATTATGACCACGAGCGGTGGGTACATCCAGTGGTGTTGGAGAGTGGGGAAAAGAAAAAAAAATTAAATAACACGTTACTTTCTTTTTTTTTCTTTTTTTTTTTACAGAAATAAATGTAATTTGAATTGGTGTATATGTCCGAGCTTTTGTCAAAATATTTCCAAACTAAAAAAAACAAACAAATAAAAACAGGCAAGATGATTTTGTATTTTATTGGCTGCCATCTTCCTCGAAGTAGTTCCTTTCGGACGCAGTAAATAGTACAACCAACCTTACTAAGACACTCAGTTGGGAAACTCATCCTTGAAACCTGGATTGCTGGCGTCCATTGAGACCAAACGAAATACGATAACAGCGCCACCCTTTAACGGCGACTCAAAACATGAAAGTGGCTATATTTAACTGCGAGATGGCACACCGTCCCTCGCGCGACTCCACCTGAGCCAATACCTGCAGCCGTGCAGTTCCCGGAATGGCCGCTGCGGGAGCGATGCCGGCGTTGCGATCGCCATTAGCTCGGTTCTCGTGTGCGGACCGGAGCCACTTTTTCAAAGCAGGCTCCTATGGCAGTTTCCCAACTGAGTATTCTAGTAACGTTGTGTACAACAGACCGAGCGAGTCTGCCAACATTGGAAGACTTTCTGGAGGTCCCTCCTTTTTCAGGCTGTTCACGACAGTCCTCTTGTTTTTCTGAATTCATTCGACCGAAGACGTTTGCACCGTCTGTAGCCGGCATTGCACAGTCCGTGCCAACACCTCCACAAGTATATAAATTATTTATAGAAGAGGAGTCAATATAACGTACGTCCCTCGAGGTTAATCTTCAAGTCAGAGATGACCAAATGAGAAGAACATGCGGGGGTTTATCGATGGTAGATTTGAGGAGGGACCCGCGTAACGACCCGTTGACCCGCGTAACGACCGCATTTTAATGCACGTCTTTCCTTAACATTTCTACCGCGATCGCGTGCTGTCGGCATCGGAAGCCACAAAAAGCGACCGCCCCCCCCTTCCAAAAAAAAAAAAAGAAAACAAAAAGCGAGAGCAGTTTAAGTGGGGCCACTTTACGAAGAACATCGAGGATTACCTACTCACTCATACGCCAAACCACGCAAACATAACCAGATTGCTAAACAATCTCTCTCGGAAAAATAAAATAAAGAAGAAAGCCAGTATTTGTGGGGCCCAATTTTTTCGTTCGGTTTGCCAGGGGCGATGCGACGAACCGATGTCGCTATCGCTCTCCCTCTCCCTCTAACGCGTGTGGTGTAACGGACGGCAGTGTTAGCAGCACGGCTCCCACGGCCTTGACAGCGCGCTGCACGCAATGCTGCTGCCCGACGCAGGGTGTGGAATTCCCGAAAGGGTCGATACTCCATCCCCCGAGCAAGGCCGACACCGCACACACGCGTCCGCCCCTCTCTCGTGTACCTACTGCAGCACCGAAGCTGGCAAGGAGGGGGGTGACTTTGATTTTATCGGGGACTATGGGTAGCGACCCCCCACCCGGCCCTGTGTGTACCGTTGAAGTTACATCTTGCCGCGGCGGTTAGGATGAGGACAACAACTGCTACTCCGTGTGCGGAATGGAGTTTATTGGTGCGCAACCTTGTGAACGAAAGATTTTAGAAAACATCACGCGCGTGTCATTTTGTACAAAGCTCCAGCAAAAGTTCCTACAAGAAGAGTTTTTGCCGTTTGTTTTTACGCAAAAAGTGCTTTCTAAAAGCTCAAGGTGACCACAGTAAAGAAAGAAGATTGAGCCGCCATCTTGGCACCTCGAGCCTGGGAGTTTTGGTACTTTCTGTGGGAACATTCAGTGACTCTAACAGCAGCCATATAAGGCAGCGTTCATGTTTCAATTGATCGCTAAAGGGTGGCGCTGTTATCGTATTTAGCTCGGTCTCGGTGGACGCCAGCGGCCCAGGTTTCAACCGCGAGTTTCCCAACTGAGCGTTCTAGTAACGTTGGTCGGCGCGTGAACAAATGTCACGTGACGCGAAAGGACGAATGACCGTTGCGGCGTCGACGGACAAGCGAGGAAAAAGAGTGTCCATACTCTGAGCGCCGCTCTCGGGTGACTCTGGGCCGCGCTGCTTGACGAGGGAACAATAGTGAGACCGTAAACGGATGCATAGATCTAGTTTCAAAACAGATCGGCTTGCGTTCATCGAAAACGCGTTACCATTGAGTATAGTGCGCTAATACAAAGTCGAGAAAAATTTGGCCTTTTAAAAATTAAAAAAAACTGCAATTTCTTTTTGTAACGTAGAAATTTTATAGTGATGATGCGTGCGATCTGATTAGGTTCATGATGGCGTCATTGAGTCTTCTGTGCTGTCCGTCATAATCATGATAATTTTTTTAACGAAAACAAGGAACACGGCAACACAACTCAATCACGATGTACACTGTAAGCTAGTTACGTGAGATAAAAAAAGAAAGAGGGCATCAGCTGTACAGGATGAGAACGACAGCACGTCTCTCGTTAATCTGTGCCCTCCAGTACACGCTCGTTGTCTTCCAAGCGAAGAGTGGGCTCGCCTCCGACGTTCGCTCTGCTGGCGCTGGAGTACGCACAACAGAAGAACCACTTTGTCAGTGACTGTTTCATTTATTAAAACAACGTGATCAGGTAATGGTAATGTAGACGTTCGGTCCAAGACGGCTGAGGACGAGGTTGGATGTAATTTAGACGAATGGTCGAAACGTGACGTTACAGGGCGCTTCTCTTTCGTTCAACTTGTCTCCCCCAATCTCGTGTGCCCCGTCATGGTTTCATAAAATATCCCAAATAAAAACAGCGCAAAAAAAAAAGAAGGACGAGTTAAAGCATCTGGACAGACCAAGCGCCGTGGTCTGTCCAGTTTCTTTGACTCGTGCATCGTTGGTTTTTTTTTCCACATGCATCACCAAGTAACCCAAGGGTATACGTAGTTCGCTGTGGTTTTCAGTATACGAACCGAATTCCAGCGACAACGAGGTTTTTTCTTTATTTTTTTTTTTCGGCGAAGACCCGAAAACATCTTACCCTATCTATGTACTTTGAAGAAAGGAGCCGCCCAGCCGGACTCTGTGCAGCAGACGCCCGCGGCCCAATTTTCGACCGCTGCCTGGTCTGTGACGGACAGCACGGACACAGGTGAAAGAAGGGGGGGGGGGGGGCGGCACGGAGATAGCGTATTGATCGACGTTACCTCGCCGCTTCTGCCCAAAGACCGAGCAGCCGGGACCTCCGCGGACCGATCCACCTCTCCTCCTCCTCTTCTGTTTTACACCCTTTCCCTCTTTAGCTCCTCTCTCCACCAGGGGCGGATAAAAAGAAAGGGGGGGGGGGGCAAAGTGCCCCCCTTCTTCCCTTCTTATACTCTGTTTCATACTTAGTGTACAACGCTGTCAAAGCTTCTGAAGCGAGCATGGGGTTCGATATCACAAATAATTTCTGCGCGTTCTGGCGCAAACGACACCATAGATGAAGCCACGCGCTAGCGCCAGTATCTTTGACAGCGTTGTACACACCGTTCTTGTGTTCGCAAAATCACAGCCCAGCGCGGTAACATCACAGCCCAGCACGCGCATGCTCATCGCTTCGGAAAGCGAGTGAAACCACCATATGCTCGACCAGTGGCGTACCAACTTGTTTTTGATTGTGGGAGGGAAAGGGCTAACCAGACCCCCCCCCCTCCCCTCTAGGGCCGGGGGCGGTGCCCTTGGTATCCCTCGGGCGACGCCGGCCAGTGTTTGCCCTGCCCAGTGGCGGCTGTCTCAGGGGGGGGTAAAGCACATGCCTTGACCCCACTCTGAGAACTGGGGGAGGGGGGGGGGGGGTAAAGCACATGCCTTGACCCCCACTCTGAGAACTGGGGGAGGGGGGGGGGGGGGGCGAGCGACCCCTTTGTTCCCCCGGTTGGTACGGCCATGTGCACGAGCTCTGAAAATGAAAAACAACAACGACATACATCAACTTTTTTTATTAAAGTGTTTAGATTTTATTGAAATGGCAATTGTTAGGTCGACAAAATAGACCTGGGCAATGCCCCGCCCGTAACATCAGATCTATCTGCCAAAAATTACCTAGTGACGCTTTGGGAAGGCGGGTGCGTTTACTGAACGAAATTAAGGTTCAGCCCCGTGATAGGACGCGATGTGATTGTTGTTGTTGATTTTTTATTCTCATTTAAATAAAACAACATAGAAGGGAATTGTACGAGCCATTGAAAAGCTGTGGGATTTGGGGAAAACCGCTCAGCTGGTAGCTGATACGCTATCAGCAGTCAACTGGAATCAAAATGAAGGCTTCAAACCGACAGACGAGCAAATCGTTAAAGAAGAAAATACCCAACATTGATTATGTTTTTCTGTGTGTGTGTGTTTTTCCTGGACAGTGCTAAAGCGTGCAAACGAGATATTTGAATTTCATGTCACTCTGTAAACAAACGTCATCAGAGAACGTATAGATGAAAGCTAGGAAATGCCGATGAAATATATTTAATCGACCGAAATAAACGGTCCGGAAACAAATGCTCCCCTCCCCCAAAGCGTTTTGCGGAGGTTGGCTCTTCATGAATGAATGAATTATGAATCTTTACTGATCGATTTTGGGCGAGTGGCGCAAGAAAGTACCGATAACTGTGCCGGTGCGATTGTGAAATGATGTAGGGTGTCTTTCTCTGTTTTCATGCGAACGTGAATGCGAGATAAAGTAATAACGAACAAAACGTGAGGGCGCAAGTGAGCTGGTGTAAGTTCATAATTGTAGAATTACCCGAGACTGCGATGGCGACAGAAGGAAAGAAGTCTCGAAATAACACAGCTGAAATTTTATTGCCACAGAATCCATTTATATACGATCTGAACAAGAAAGGGAAAAAGGGAAAACCAGGATAAAGGGGGAAAAAGAAACCCGTAAATGACACATTCTCAAGGACAAAACACACGGTACGAACACGAACTGTATTTGTTAGTTTGAGGTCAAAAAGACGGCGAAGCTGGATTTTCCAACCAAAAATCTCACAGTAAAAGGCTCCAATAAAACTTCGAATATTTATTTAAAATGTTTTTGATCGATGACGGGATGGACTTCGCATGTAGTCACTGCTGAGACACGTAGAGTGTGGCGAACCCCGAGCAATGATGATGATGATGATGATGATCTTCTTACCAGTCCGCAGCCAATCAGATTGCGGCATTAGCCGATAAGAACGCCGGAGAACCAATCCCGATGCAAGAATGTTAAACAAAAAAAAATTATAGACGTTTGCGAGTGGTACAGCCCCTGGACGCCGCCATCTTGCTACTGGCGTGTGTAGGTTGTCTGATAGTCGAGGATTGCTGAGGCACATCTCATCCTCTCCCTCATTTTACACACACGCACAACACACGCACACACACACACACACACACACAACAAACAACAGACAAACAAACAAATCAAACAAAGCAAACTGAAAAAAAAAAAAAAAAAATCTTGGAATTTCGAAACCGTAGCCTGGAGATCGAAGAAGGCAACAGACGCGGACGGCACGACGTCTTTCTTGTCTGGCGTGTCTAACGAGGGCGCGTGAGATGCGTCAAAACACGACCTCGTGTTTGTTGTTTCAGCCTGGTGTCTCGTGTAATCTTCGGTTTCCAGGCTTTGCACGCAGTCTCCTATACGTTTGTATAGGACAACGCGTCTATTCACGTTCCCTCCCAAAAAGAAAACAGGCTCGAAGATGAGTGGTATAGATCGCCGAGGAAAATTATAATTGGGCCATTTAGGGAGCGATTGACTGATCGCTCACAAAGCGTTTGGTTTGCTGGAACCAGCTTGTGCGAAGGGGCCAGTCTATATATGGTACCCGGTATCCCACAAGCTAGCGAGATGAACAAATTTAGGATAAAAGTGTTATATATATATATATATATATATATATATATATATATATATATATATATATATATTATTTTTTATTTTATTATTTTATTTTTGTTGGTCCGTTGTCCGCTAGCGCTTTACGAATCTGCTCGATGTCAAGTGTTTTGTAAGGTAAAAATGAACGAGCGTTCTTTTTGTCGTTGATTGCGTACGTTTTTCTCAATATATATATATATATATATATATATATATTTTTTTTTTTTAATAGCTTGAGTTGGAGATTTGATTTGACGTCCGACGTTTCGCTAAGAGGCTTGGCTGAGAGACTTGGCTCCCAGCGAAACGTCGCCTGTGCGTGAATACTGGTTATTTTCTGACAATACTATTTTCTGCTTTTGCTCATCGTTGATGATGATGTACTAAAACTTTATAGACGATTGCAAGCGGGGATCATCTGGCCGCCGCCATCTGACCGCGTGACTAGGGTTACGACGTGACTTATTGTGGCCAAATTTACATATTGTTTGTCCATCTATAATTTTTTTTTTTGCACCAACTTCCGTGACTTTTTTGGCAGGGCGTATGCGGGAAAGGACGTTTGGACAAGGGAGATAAGGGAGGAGCTGATATTTTCCCCAATGCATGCCTGTGTGTCTGTCCGCCATCGATCCTTTCGTGGGAGGACCGACAAATCGATATCTGTCGAAGGTCGTTCGACTACTATGTTTCGGATGGACCTGTCGTTAGCGAGAAAAAGAAGAAAACAAAAAGTACGCTGCCGCCGTGTACGGGTCCGGGCCCGTGAGTTATCGTCTGCTAAGTGTTCCGCTTAGTGTGAACGCTTTCTCTCGCGTATTACGAGCCCTGTTCGGTTATTTCGAACTACTTTCGGTCACATACTACGAGTCGTGTTTCGCTTATTTCGGACAGTGGCTGTCGCGTAGTAGGACTCGTGTTCGGTTACTGGGAACACTTGCTATCGGGTATTAAGATCGTGTTCGGTTATTGGGAACGTGCTGTGGCTCCCGGTCCGAATGGGGAGGAATCAGAACCGCATTTCCGGTCCCGAAACGTATGAACTTCCGGTAACGCGAGGCGATCTCAACTGGTTGGTTCGTGAACCGTATGTTGGGATTATTTTGTTTGTTTGCCGGTTGATTAATGAGCGAACGTGTACGTCTTTGTCATCTAGAAGTGGTGTACTCCCACTGGACGCCATATTTGAGCTAGCTTGGTCACAGCGCATGCTTAGAACGAGTCCGCACTTATCCTCTACATATAGCATCTGTAAGCTCGCTTTAAACTATAAAAAAAAAAACGGTAGTGTGACTTTTTTTTTCCCCGATCGCAGAAATAACAAATTGAAGGAACGATTAGTTGTGGTACAATTACCCAGGCCCTTCAAAAAGGTATGCGCTGCCTGGTAGCAGCGTCAATTAACCGAACCCGCAATATTTGTAGAACGTTGCAACCAGGCACGTAGCCAGGATTTTTTTTTCGGGGGGGGGGGGGGCGGGTCCATGACCAAAATGATGTATGCAGGGGAGGGGAGAGGAGGCCCCAGCAAAATGGAAGATATTGGGACCCCCCCCCCCTTGGATACGTGCCTGGCTGCAACACATAGTATCTGCAAGAGGACCTCGCCCACAAAACGCGAAGCTTCGCCCATACAGAAGAGGGGGGGCCGGTGTGCCGGTGACCTTTCTCTGGTAAACTCCTTTTCACTGGGTGGTGCTATGAACGCAGAGCTTGATATGATAAATCCACACAATACATACTGCTAATTTCCAAGCAACCGTGCGGTTAGGTAATCATATCGTTTGACGCCTAAACCTGCGGTGCAGAATAGGGGAAGAAAAAGAAATATTTTAGTCGAAGGAACAGACACAGAAGGGAACAGCTACCACCAGCTCGCCTGCGCGCTCAGCTTTTTTTTTTTTTTTTTTCACGTGTGGTTAAAGCCGTGGATGTTTCGTGGTGTGCCCTCCTGTGACGCCAGGGAGAGGGTGCGCTTTATTGTTTATTGAGTATAGCATCTTTTCTTTTCTTTTTTATCGGGAATTGGATGGCAGTGGTTTTTCTGTACACCTTATATTAAAACACACTTTGTAATCACTGGCCGCTGAATGAAAAAGGGCGGGCGGCGTGGCAAGCCTCCAGCATCTCATTATTATTCTCCCCTTCCAATCAGAGTGCGGCCTTAGTCGATAATAACCAATCGCAAAGCAGACGACAGTGATAAATAGTGGGACAAGTGAGATACGATGAGCCCTGGTCAGAATGATTAGCGAGCAAACGCAAAGCTATAGACCTTTCCATCGCTTATCAGCCGGGCGCAAAATGCTGAGTCACTGAGCTGTGGACGCATGCGTAGCGTCTATATATGCCGCAATGCAGAGCTACAGCGCATGCTCAGAAGGCGTTTCACAGCCCAGTTGACAATGATGGCAGCGCGCAGGAGGCCATGTTTGCAAAATGGCGACTGCCAATGTTGCTCGACGGGATTTCATGGCGCCGACCATGGTCGCTAAAAGTCCGTCTAACGAGCCGAATTAATCTGGCAGCGCCGCCTTGCGGCATGACGTCGCGGCGTGAAATTAGAACACTATCGTAACGTATTCACCTCTGAAGTTCACTTTAAATGCGCACTTCAGATCTAACTTGCGGTTTATCGTTTAAAAAAAATAAAAATATGCCGAACGCGTGCTATTTGCTTTTTTTACTTTGCGTTAAAACTTGTCTCTTTTTTAAGATACATGGTCTGTTTTTCGTGCGAGTGATATAAAAAAACCAATGTGCTTTATTCATATCTTTTTGCATCTTTGTGATGGGGATGTTTTATTTATTTATTTTTATTGTTATTGTCACGACGAACACAATTTTTAAATCGTGCAAGCTTTCATTCGTTTTTTTTTATGCTGAATCAAACAGTTTTTACGCAACAAAAAAAAAAAACATGAATACAAAATAACAAAAGAGCAACAAAAAATGGCGGTGCTCAATCTCCGTGCAGCGAGAAACAATAGGGGGTGGGAAGAGACGTAAAAATGGCGATTCCGAGGCAGAAGCGGTTCGTGCTTGTAATTCGTGGGGAAGGCAAATGACCACGTGTGTGCACGCGCGTGTGTGTGTGCTTGTGTGCGCACGCGCTCTTCAGCGAAGATTCGGGGAAAAACCGCGCGCTCCAGAAATGTTCAGATAGCGCAAATAAATAAATAAATAAATAAAGATAACATAGACAGAAGAGAGAGGGGAAGAGGAAGTTGACTTCTAAAAGAACAATGGCTCTGAGATGACCGACAAAATCGTGAGATCGAATTTTCGGCTGGACTCGCGAAGTCGTGGAAATCTAGTACGTTCGTATAAAACTCCGCTTTTTAGTTTTTTTTTTTCAACCTATATTAATAATGTTACCATGAATATTATTGTTTGTTATTTCTTTGTTTTGTTTAAACGCGACGTTGTAAAGCAAAAGATAGGCTGTCGGAACCTGCTCAACCAAAAATAAAATGCGAGCAGCATCTCAGATTACCCTAACGTTTCTTCGCAAAGATTTTTTTTTTAGGTGAGTTTAACGTTTTATATTTTTGCAGCGCTTTTTCTGCCCGTTCCCAGATTTGTTCAGATGTACTATATCGTGTTCAATGTGAGCTAAACCTGATTTGTGCTTCTTTGGCGTGTATCCTGCCAGTTTTTGGGAAAACTATATATGGTTCCAACTACGTGTGGAATTCGAACCTAAAGCTTCATACTTGGGACTTTGGCAGATTGAGAGGTAATTAACTAAACTCGTAAAAACCGCAAACGCAAACACAGAAAAAACAAACAGATTGGGCATTTTAGATTATATTGATCGTGATAGTACATGTGCCCTGTTCCTCCGTTTCTTCTACTCTAATATGAATTTCACATCAAATCTACTCTCTCTACATATTACCCTCTACTCCAATACATTTCCTTCCGGTTCTCACATAATACGTGCTCGCCATCGCTCTCGGCACTAGTCGTTATGATACGCGAAAATACTTCCCAGGTGGTTTCAATACGCGACTAAATCCGTGTTTCATTGTATAAGTTTATGAGTTTCACGGTCCGCCTGTTTTGTTTATTTCCTTTCGGTGTTTCAGTACGCGTCTCCTGGGTCATATTTATGTCCCTTTGTTTGTTTGTTTTCTTTTAGTTTCCACGTTGGAATTGTTTTTAACGGGCAATATCGAACACCGTCTGTTTGTCTTGCACGACGGGTTGTATTTTTACGATCTAATAGGGAATAGATGAACAGAACTAAAACATCTACATGTTCGTGTTTGCGTTTCGAAAAAATTCAAACACAAAACTTATTGCCATATTGTTTCCAATTTTTTCTTCTTTTTTAGTTTAACGTGA